>JAUEKV010055484.1:7029-19056 GCA_031833985.1 Ancula gibbosa
CGAAGCACTGGGACACGAGTAAGAAGCTGTTTGGTATATATGCAGATGAGAGCTTTAACTGACATGAGAATTCAAGTGATCTGAGTTGTAATATACTATATACATTATATATCAAAACACTTTTCTAATATATAATAGCAGCAAAACTTTAACACTTTGAGGTCGAAAAATGAGAACAAGATGCTCAACTAGCTGACCACAGAATCCAAATACAAACGCGAGACAGTAGTAAAAGGGGGAAAATAGGAGGAGAATAGCTAACCTGATTACATTAGACTTTCCTCCAAGCACAGACCATTTACAGTGATATAACGATAGAGAAAACTAACCCCGGGAATCTGAAAGAGCATGGCAATGCACAGCTTTCACTTTGCCTTACTCAGAGTCGCAGACAGTAAGACTCACCTTTGAATAGTAATTTCTGCCTTCTTTGGTAGCGAAACTCTGCACACCTGGCACCAAAGTAATCGGACAAGTAGGGCGATGGTCTGACTAAAGGCATACGTTTAATCAACTGTTGAGAGGATTAGGGATTGGATTGAACAGTATCCTGTCAGTAGAGTAGTGTCAGGCTGTTGCCCTTTCCAATTTATCCTACATCAACATCTCATAACAAACAAAAATGTTACTAAAGAAGAGAAGAGACAAGTAAGTCATACCGACCTTTCAGTCTGTGTCGATAATCGAAGAGCCTTTTTTGAACCCGAGCAACAAATATGGATGAAACTCTATCCAAATCTTGAGCAATAATTGGAAGTCGATATATCAACTGTTGGAGAAATCAGATGTCATTCCTGTATAACTAGCATAGCCCACACATGTAAAAATCCCTCTCACCAACGAGTCCTATGTTGTTAACCATATAGTCACCGAGATGAAGCAATGCTAAATGAGGTACACGTACGCTTCAACCCACTCACCAGTTTCACGAGAACGTCTTTTTTGGGCTGCCCTTCGGACGCTTACAGTATGCATAAATAGAGACTCAGCCCTTTTAATATCAAATCTCAGAATAGGTTGATGACCAAGTAACTGTGACAGCAGAATGATTGAGCCAGATAAATAACAAAAGATTTCATTATAAAAACCTTACAAGGGACTCTTCATTACATGACAGATGAAAAAAGAACATGGGTAAATGATTAAGCCTCAAAACTTTAAAATGTGTCACAGAGATAAATAAAAGATCCATCGTCTGCTTTGAAACAAAAATATTAGAACATACAGATTCCAATCACTGTTAAAATATCGGGAAGTAGGTCCGATCCATCTGCTAGATTTGAATCATTCAAAGGAAATTGGGAAAGGTTTAAAAATAAAAGAAGAGAAAATGCAACACCAAGAAAATTCAACAATCTAATCTAAACACGATCGATGTTATAAAACAATGATGAAAATATTCTTAATACCAGCATTCCCATCCCTTCAAGCCACTGAGGCATCAGCCCTCCTTGAAATCGACTTCAGGGAAAAGAGAAAAGAGAGGCAAGAACACCATACAATTCACATCAGGAACAAACTTCACGAAAAGAAGAGACCATCTTACTAATTCTTGGTTACCATGCCTGTTCGATTTTTCGTTTGAAAGCAATACTTACTGTTCTTTTTCCTAATGCGGACCCAATTTCGTTTCGAGGTTGTGGCAGTAAATAAATACATTGTCCTGCCCAAATCCCATCGCACCAAGGGTAAACGACGAAACAACTGCAGGGTAATATCAATACGAGTTTATGAGTCAAAAGAGAGAGAAAGAGGGAGAGAAGGGGGGTAGCCATGGTGAAACATTTTTTTAAACAGTTCCCTAACAGGAGGTTCTCTAATACAGTAAGGACCGTGGTTCACAGCTCACCTTCGATGAAGACCCTGCGCTTATTCCAAGATAATCTTCTAGTCACCGTTTTTCTGAAGAAGGCGCCGACTTTAACGAAATCATGTCGCAGGATGGGAAGGCGTACAAATAACTGGACGGTAATAAAAGATACGATACCCGATGATATAAAGCTCACAGGCAAAAAAACAGTGATTCTTTTTCCTTGGTTAATAAAGGAAACGAATAACATTGCGGCTCAACCAATTAAAAATGCAAAATCAAGACTTACTCCTTATCCTTGATCGCTGGAGCCACATGCGTTTCTTTGCATTATCAGACAGATACTGAGCACAGTGTGAAGCTTTCCATCGGAGAATAGGCAAGCGGGAGAAAAGCTGGAGATGAGGGAGATCCATACACGTTTATACAACGGAATAAAAGACCATGAACGAGGACCACTGACAACTGGATCATCAAAGATGAAGAAAAGATTGGAGACAGTAGCAAAGCCCTGATGAAAAGGTTTTTAAAAGTTATTTTGAAGAGCCAGAAAAGGGCCAACACTAAAGAGGTTGTGAAATGCTTGTTTCCAAGAACGCAAAATCATAATATTCTAACGTTAATATTCATTGAGTAAAAAGAAGACCACTGCCAACTCACTTCCAGAAACACATAGAAGCATTCATACGTCTAAATTCCTGTGTATATGAATACGCTTACCTATGTTATTTCTTTTACGGCGCTGTTTTATCCGTTGCCGAGTAATCTCGCAGAACAAGGGTTTTACGTTTTTCACTGAAAATCTCAGCATAGGGAGTCGGTCTAGAAGCTGAACAGCAGTAAGAAATAGGTGAACTTAAAACTTAAACTGTGTCATTACAATTCACAATTCAGACCCGTTTTGGTGAAGTTTGTGTTTTTAAAAAATTGACATTGGAATACCTTGTGAGACATGAAACTTTGACTTCTCTCTCAATTTTCGCATGCTCATTTTAACTCTGCATCTCTCGAGGAAATAATCAGATGCTCTCAGAGGATCCAGGCGCAGAACGGGAGAACATAAGAAGACCTTGAAGGATGAGGAAGGATACATCATAGCTAGGTGCTAAGTGAAGAAATCTATTCTTCAGGAATACCCTGTTGCAAGCAATATCAAAATCCTAAAGAAATTCAATGAGCACCCATGATTTGAAGAAAGAACAAAACCAAACATTTAGCACTCACCTAGTCTTCTTAACCGTGTCATTCTCATGCTTAATTTTTTTCGACAATTATGGTACAGATAATCAGAGCACCGTTGAACATCATACCAAAGGAGAGGAATGCGTGACAGCATCTGCCAAAAAGATTGTCATACATGATACATGTACAAGAATTAACCAGAAAAATAACACCTAACAACTCGATTCTTATTGGAACAAATCTCGACCGAAGAGGCATTTGATATCATGAGGCACTGAATTTGACAGAAGACAAAGGTAGAAGACTGAAAAGCCATTGATAGCAAAACGCTCCATGGACTATTTTCAATAATTCACATCCAACTACCGGAACCTGTATTTCTAAAAGATTTAAGATGGGAACAATAGTGTTTGTAAATAAGCAAGCTTGACTTACTATTCTGTTTCCTAAAGGCATGCTTGGAAAGCCGTGACAAAGTACTGATGTGGAAATAATGAGAAACTCTGATTTTATCTCCGAGGAGAATGGGCAGCCGAGAGAAAAGCTGTAAAAACATTTCAAGTGTCAACATAATGATAAGCATGATGGTTTATGCAGCAAGAAAACATAGAGAGACAAAGAGAATTTCTACATCTGGGACATGCAGCCTTCATTTGATTCGACCAAACCTATATAGTTTGTCCTGGATGGGTTATAACTCTAGCGATGACAGTGAACTGAGTTTGCAAAGCATGAATCGGATAAAATCAAAGATGCAACTACTGTACAACAAACCATAAAATAGACCCTTCACTAATCACAAGGAAATAATAAGAGTAAGTGTAAGACTCAAGACTCACTCAATGTCAACAAAGAGAGAGTGAAGTGTTTCCATACATGAAGTTCGCAGTTCAGAAAGTTATCATGTTATGGTGCTTTCCAAATCAGACAAGAAACGAACTACTGAAATATTGCGAGTCGCTCAAGATAATCCATTTGTGGAACCAAATCGAAATAACTTATAAAATAGATTGCTTTCGTTATAAAACATCTGTAATAACTCTTTTCTAGATTCCAAATTCCGTCGTCAATAGACAATCAATATTGATCTAAGGCATAAATTAAAATAATAACTTGGAAAAACTGACATAAAGCACAAAACTAAACTTACTCTTTTGGCGGTTAAGGTGTGAACGAGATGATTTGCGCGACATACAGGTCTGGTAAAAATACTCAGATGTCATGGAGAGCCTGCCTCTCAACGCAGGCATACGTTTCAAAATCTGTGATCAAAAACAAACACTTCAAAAGAATACTGGAATACACAAAACATCCTCTAATCAGATGCAAGAACCAACTAAAATATCTGCCTCTGATAGATTAAGGGGAAAACCTATTTGAAATTCATGATCTCATCGAGGGGCTGAACAATAAAACCAAACAGACATTAAAAAAAAAACATTTAAATAAAACACATCAACGTACATATCTGCTGCCTCTGTCGAAAGGACCTCTGACTCCGTCGAGACCGGGCACTAGCGAACACATACTTAGACAGCCTCACGGTATCATATCGAAGAGTAGGTAAACGTAGAGTAAGCTGCAAGGCACAAAGAGTCATGTTGATTGCTCAGCTACCAAATAGTTGCGGTGCTAATGTCGGTGAAACAACCCCAGACAGCCATGTTCTATCAAACTAGATAGCTACTTTAGTCTGCGCGACTGATCTTCTCATAAATAAGTCTTACCTTTTAGCAAACGTTTAGTCCTTCTGTAGCGACTTGTATTGTATAGATATTCAGAAGTCATAGATCGGCAGCAGTTCAAAAGAGGCATTCTCCGCAACAACTGACATACAAAAGTTTTCAGAAAATCTCAACCCTCTTTTAAACCGAAATATGATTTGAACAGAAAACTATACTAATGGGAGAGAGACGGCTAAAGAAGGGGGGGAAATAAACATGGCTAATATGATTTTGGAATAGCAGTGAGAAAGATTTCTTTAAGATTTCTGACGCTACTCACTCGTTTCAAAATTGCGTCTCGCTCTTCTGTGTTTCCAGACTCTGGTGTTTTTATAAAAAATCTCTATGGTTCTAGATTCTTGCATCCTAAGAAAGGGAAGGCGAAGAAACAGCTGGCAAAGACACAAAAAGGAGTTTTATCCAAAAACATCAATCTGGCACCTTGGGAACAATTTTCCAATAATTCTATACATGATCAGAGGACAGGAAAAGATAGATGAAGCAGTCTTGATATTGACAATATGCGTGGATTTCTATAACAATGCCAGGAGGGGCCAACGCACCACCAATAATACAACTTATAATTCAAAAGATTTACTTACTGCGTCGACCGATCATTCTTTTCATTCTTAACCGAGAACCATTGTTAAGACACAATTTTTCCCTGACATGAGCGCAATCAGAGCGAAGGAATGGCATGCGACGGAACAACTGTGGGAACATTGAAAGCAGACGGTGAAGACATTTTTTTTTAAAAAGAGAAAGCAAAGACCGCCAAAGGAAAACAACCCATCCTCAGATAAATGGTGAGCAGGAAATAGAGAAACAAATGATATCCCAAAACCCTAAGGCCTAAGCAGATGGTGCCTAGAGAAACGCTGAGATTCAATGAACGTAATTTGACTACCATTTATTTAAAATTTGTATGTTTTACTTACTGCGGCGCCTGTGTATTTTCATTCCTATTCGAGAAATGCTGTTGTGACAAAACTTTTCCTTGATATGAGCAGAATCTAGCCGAAGAATGGGCATGCGGTGAAACAACTGTGTAGGGATCATCAGATGCAGAAGGTAAAGACAACAACAGTTAAATGAACCACGGATAACCATTTGTGAGGAAATGAGCCCTTCATGCAGAAGCTGTTTAGGTGAACGAGGAAGCACGCTTTATAATAACATAAAATGCTGAGCCGTGAGTACACCAACAGACCTGTTATGCCTCAGTTACAGATAACAACTGGTGCAGACACCTGCCCAACAAGTTCTGGACTACGGTACTTTTAAGTCATAACATTTACTTACGTCGATAGTACATTCTTTTCATCCCTAAGCGAGATTTTGCGTTATGACAAAGTTTGTCCACGACACGCGCATAATCTAGTCGGAGGAGGAGGGGCATGCGGCGAAACAACTGTGGGAACATGAAAAGCACATGGTCAAGACAAACGCTAGGTGAAACGAAAAACAACCGTGGTGGGCAGCGAGGGAACAAAACCAAGTGAGAGGAAGAAGAAGAATTGTCTAATAGGAAGGTAATTTCATCAACCCGACACAGCAATAATGAAACTGACGAAATGATGGGGAATGGACGCTAGATAATAGTGTTTGCACAATTCTCAATGGTTGTATATTATTATTCAGTGACTAGCAAATAATATTGACATTATAGACCTCTAAAACGTGTGCGCGTCCTCATGAACAGCTTATTGCGACAATTTGTGTACATCAGTGCTATCGCTCTTGACTTGGTATATTTCAGAACTGGAAGGCGAAGAAACAACTGTCCAAGAAAAAGGAATGGAAAATGTTTGGCGTAATCAATTACCTAGATAATTTTGAAGCTGGAATCAAAAACCAAAGCTATTTCAAGGTAATGTGACAAATTCAAGGAGAGATTACTCACTTTTAATTTGGGCCTGGGCTAAACGTCGATATCGCATGTGAATCTTGACCCTACTGTTGTTATAGAGCAAATTAGACGCTTTGATTAGGTTTCCTGCCAGAATGGGCATTCTTCTTACCAACTTTAGATACAAGTTGTCGGGAGAGACAATAACCAGGGATGAAAAATGAAAAATTGGACAAAAAACTTTTATTCACATGTCTTATAAAAAGCGGATTGAAAGAATTAAAAGACAACCTAACTAGGAGACTTGGCACCATGGTGATTCGATACAATTGCCCCTAGAGAAGGACATCGGGGGGGAAGATTAGCCCTTACCTGATGATATGATTTGCTTCCTTGAGGCTCTCCTGTATATCTTTTGATAACAATTCACTCGTAAAACGTGCTTGGCCCGATCTTCGGAAAGCCTCAAAATAGGCATACGATACAGCAGCTAAATGAACCAAAGGAATAACAGTAGTGGCATTCTAATCAAAATTCATGGTGCTCTAAGGCTTAAAGGCGCTAGACAAGAAAGTCAATTGAGCAGATGAATGAAATGAAAGCTCTAAACCACTATGGACAAATACAGTGTAAATACCATGTTCTGGAAAACTGACAATAAAATTACAAACTCTCACTAGAAAAGCAAAGATAGGAATTGATTATCAGAGAAGCGTAACCAAAACACACTCTGTCTAGAAAATGAGAAAGAGGAAATAACTATCTATCAGAGACATAACCAATACAAACGAAGCCAAACTCCATAAAATTATTTAGAAGAAATTCCAAAAGAAAAACATGTTAACTAGGCCTAACCCCTTACTAACTAAACGCGAACAAAAACTGACGTGGCCAATTGAACCCACCCTTACCTGATGGAGCCGTACGTGTTCTTGAGACTCTCATGTAATTTTTCTGATAACAATTCACACGCAAAATATGTCTCACAGAAGCCTCCGATCCCCTCAAAAAGGGCATGCGACACAGCAGCTGCATAAAGTGAAGGAATGCCAATCATATTTTGAAACGATAATTTTGGTGCTGTAAGTCAAAGTACAAAGAAATAAGTGACAGGAGAAAGTCGTCTACAAAATACCTCTTAAATGTTTTCATTCTGTATTAACCGGACAAAAAAAAAGTATGCAACCGACAGAAGCAACAGAGAAAATTAAGCAGCAAGAAAAGATTATGCTGGACAAAATCAGTCTGAAGACACATCATCATTTAATACAATTTGCACAGAAGAAATAATAATCCGCTTATCCTTACCATGTGCTTTTATCCGTGCTCTGGATATTTTTTTCATAATGTTCAAATAGAAGACTTCCTGCGTCCGTTCCGTATAAGGGCGTAGAAATGGCAGCCGTCTTAATAACTATAGACATAATACAGATAATGGGTTGTAACTAAGAGACAGTTCATTGCTAGAAAAGAAGGGAGTCAAAGGTATTGAGTAATCAACACAAAGGAAGGCAAAGAGGATTGAAGCAAATGATTCAAGATTAGACAAAGACAGGGACAAGGAAATGACAAAGTTATAGGAAAGCATCCTCATACTGTTCAGCAAACACAATCGCGACAAATAGAACAATTCTAAAGCTTGTGGGCCAAAAACATTCTCGCATCTCCATTCATCGATACATCTGCTGCTGGGGATATTCAAATCTGAGCATCAAGCAAATTAGGTTTTTCTTACCAATAAACTTAATGCGAGCCCTAGACACCCTCTTTCGCGTGACAACGTAGAATGCTTCTTCACATCGCTTTGGCTGACAATAAAGAAGTGGATGGCGCCGAAACAACTAAGATAAACAGAAATTAAACTTTACTCAAAAGATCTTTTAAAATATTTTAATAGAATTCCTACTTTACCTATTGTTTTGTCACGATCTCTATACATTCTTCTCATGCTGTTGATATAGAAATTCTCCTTGACCCTCTCATAGTTAAAGTGAAGTATTGGCATTCGTAGGAAGAGCTGATGCAAAGAGTGCAACGGAAAATGGGAGAAATGTTACATACCTATTACGACAATTTCTGAATAATATATCAAACCAATAGAAGAAAGACCAACTTAAAACAACCATAAAATATTTAAGATGAGAGTGATAAAGACTGAAAGAAAGCACACCACTGCAGGCAAAGTGGAAAGCCAAACTATAGTTTCCATGACATGAGACAGAAGACTTTCATTAGACACTGATAGGATAAGAGCAAAACCGAATCAACTGAATCACGCAAAAAACATGACACGCACCTGAAAATTCAATAAGTAGCTGAAAGAAATTAGATGGCAATCAATGCGCTATGGACTACACATTTGCATGCAGCCAGCCACCTCTTTAAGACATACATACTTCATATGTTAAGCCATAAAAGATGAGTCAAACTATGGTACTCACCTGTAAAATTGGCCCTCAAACGCCTTTTTTGCATTTTCCGTGTTGAATTTATATAGAATGTCTCTAAAGCTCTTTTTCTGTTGTAAAGGAGGTCAGGCATTCGAAGAAAAAGCTGATGTAAAATGAAGGAAGGAAATAAATAGAACAATGAGCCGTCACCTGAATTATGCTCCCTCCAAGGCTAGATGAGAAGTCGGGGATAGAAAGCTAAGGCACCACAATGTCTGTGCAATCCTGTGCATCATAGAATGAGGATCAAGACGCCAACAAACAAGTGTCAAGAGATGGGGGAAGAACATGGGCCAAAAATCACAAGTGCCCAGAAACAACTTCTACCGCCGCAGGAACACCTCAACTGCACAAAACGTTTTCTAGTTACCTGAAAAAGGGGATCTTTCTTCCTGTCGCCAACGGCGCATTTTTCTACAGCAATTTACAACGATGGTGCGAGAAACCCAGGGCCGAGCTTTCTCCAAGAGAGGATGACGCCGAAGTATCTGAAGCAGTTATTCCAATGTTTTAATTCACTCTTACTACTGACATCAGTCCTAGATAAAAACAACACTTGACAGTACTTACCAAACAACAACTTCTTGCGTTTTCTTTGAACTTGCCGCATGGTAGTGCTATACATAGCATGTTCAGCTTGAGAAAAACTGAATCTCAGGATTGGTATTCTTGACATGAGCTATGGTGAAATAGGAATTTGACAACTAAATAACGAGAGGAGAAAATAACTGGCGCTGGTGTAACAAGAACTCACATTGTCTTTGGGCGCATCGACGGCGTGACAAATTTCTCATGCAGCGGGCATAAAACACAGCACAAACTGATTCGCGGGTCAGGAAAGGTAGCCGGAATAACAACTGGACAAGGAGAGAAAAGAATAAGGAACAAAGTTGCTCCTTTAGACACAAATCGCTCACGACTCGCACTCAAACGTTACCATCTGACAAAAGGAAAAGAATAAGTCCTCATTCACTCAGAAATAATCTACTTACGCAACTTTGAACCTTTTGCGCTGCGCCGATAAGCTAATTTAGCCATGCTGTTAGCATAGAAATACTCTTGAGCACGGATGATATCAGCACAAATGAGTGGAACTCTTCTCCTCAGCTGTCACAAAAAGTGTATGCAGACCATGTAGATGAGGAAAACATTCAAAATAATTTTGTGTCTATATGTTATTTTATACTGAGACCTTTCAAAGCTGTTCAATTATCCAGGAAAGCTAAATTAAAGAGTATGAGGAAACAATGTCATTGATACAGGCAGTTTTCTACTGGAGACTAGTAACATTATAATATTAATAACAAGAGGAGAAGTCATGGCGAGCCAACAAAGATGACTTATCTGATAAAATGGAAGGATAATCCCACAAAATCAAAAACTATAACTCTATTGACAATGATATTGCTTTCCATGTGATAGAAACAAAAGAAACTTTAGATTCATTAAGACCAATTAATCACCTCTTAATCTGGACACATTAAAGTATGCGAATCCATTCATTGAATTAGGACAATGGTAGCAAAAGCCCAAGGCAAGTGAGAGACAGTGAATCAAATCCAAAGGGAATAGAAAAGTAACTGCAAGGTCAAATTTCAACTTTATTGAAAGCAAAACAAAAAAAAAGATAATTTAATAAATTACATAATATGGAATATTGGTGTACTTACTTTATGGCATCAGATAGTCCAAAATGTCTCATCATGGTATATGAAAGCTTAAGATGGTTCAGTACCGACAACTGGAGCCAATTCTACTGTTAAGGGGCTAAGAAAAATGAATATTGCACTTACCTTTTTCGCTGACCCCATTTAAAATGCCCTCACCCTTCCTTAAAAAATACAATCAAAGACGACGAGTGGCCACTATCTATTACTTAAAAGAAATGGCTTCTAATTTAATTTAAACTCGAATTAAAAAACAAAACAAACAGAATAGGAAAAGAGGACAAGAGGGGATGAGGCAGAAAAAGAAAGACGGAAAAACCTAATAACACACAAATAATGAACATTGCCAATTCAGTCAGGATTAGTGCCAAATCAAGGAGAACAGAATCAGAAGTACCAAAAGACCAAAGAATGCAAAGATGCAAGGAATACTGGCGAAAGCAATCTGATTCAGATAAAGAACATAATTTTAATGCTTCACGCTCTGTGGAGGAGAGAGGTGGGGGAAGAGCCAGAAAGGCAAAGCATGTAGACCTATCCAGGACCTCAAGGTGCTCAGCAAATTTAGGGGACTGATGAAAGGGATTACATGAGGAGTCGTTTTTTGAATTTCAAAATGTGTAGCCAAAAGTTCCAAATGTGAGGGGGGGGCTTTAAGTCTGGCATTTATAGGTCAATTTTTGTTTCACCACAGCACCAAAATCAAAAGGGCTCTTCATTTGACAGTTGCTCTTGTTTCTCTTAAAGCAACATATCAGAAATGTAATATAATATTTAAAAAAAATGTTCCCCATAAAATTTAATATTTTTTAGATTTCACTCCAGTGCTTTTTGAATCTCTACACAACAGCAATGCAAATGTTGCCTAATCAGTAAGTAGGCTATTTTATATGCTACAAGTCGTATGCTGAGAGACCAACAAGCCAGTTCTCGGAAGGTTGAAAGGGTCATCTCCGGTAAATAACAATGATCACCATTGTTTCATATACCACCAGTATAACTTTTATAATTCTATGAATAGTTCCAATAAATCTACTATGCGTTTTCTCCTTGAAAAACACAAACATGGCTTTCTACTAATGTAGTTTATGACAAATACCTCTCAGTACAATGCAGAGAATAACAGCAGTCACAGGTGTTTAACAATTTGTTAATTGAAAACCTGACATATTGCTGCATTCGCATGGGAATCATTTTTGATGAAAATAAATCCAGCCCAGTGTCCCATAGAGAGGTCGGCATCATAGTCCTTTTATAAAGGAGTTGCCATCACCGAATCCTATATATTATTAATGAATTTCATTACAAATGTGAAGATAAAACTTCATCATAGAGGAAGAACTGC
>JAUEKV010055485.1:1250-12792 GCA_031833985.1 Ancula gibbosa
TACATGAGTGACTATGGTTGAATGCATGGATGAATGGATGGATGGATGAATACATGAGTGACTATGGTTGAATGCATAGGTATATGGAGGAACGAGTAAATGGATGTATGGATGGGTTGATGATGGATATTTGGGTGAATGGGTGTAGAAAATTTATATATCTACCCAAAGGTAGATTTAGATGGTTATCGACATACATTTATTGCCAGAAATTGCATATTACATAATATACAATGATAGTCTCATGGTATTAGTACACATAGCATAATTTCAGAAGAGAAAAACCCATGTACAATGTATTTTTGTATGGTATTTTGCTGTCGCAGTCCTAGACTTAAAACTATCATTTTTTCCTATTTATTTTTCATTTTCCTTTTCTTTTTCCACTTTTCAGTCCATCCTGTCACTGGTCAATGATAGCCTTAAATGGTGCGATCAAAACTGTCACCATGGCGACCAGACGATGAACTTTGGCAAATGCTTGGTGCACGTCACAGATGTGGAATGCCAGTCGAGTCTTGGGGTAAGTGTCCGTCCGCAGTGTCTACAGGGAAGGAAATGTTTACACTTCGGTATACCTTGGGTATAGTGTTAAGTAGAATAAAAAATAGAGTGGCCGTTAGCTCAGTTGGTAGAGTGGCTGAGTAGCGTTCGGGACGTACCTGGTTCGACCCCCAGGCAGGATAGTTATTCGTAAAGTTGTTTGGCCCTCCCGTTCACCCAGCAATGTATGGGTAGTGTAGTTAAGTCTATTCCGACTAAGCGGAAGTGAAAGCGGAGAGGGCGAGGAGATGGGCACTACCCTCATCATGCCGGCCCAGAGAAACATCAGGTCTCTACTCCTGATGCCCCTACGATATTCAATGTCACGGGAATACCTTTACCTTTTTATTTAGAATAAAAACCTCATTTGGTCTAAGTCCCATTAGGGAACTTTTTTGTTGTTTTGTCACGCCGTGACACGATAACTCCTCAGGTTTACCAATATTTTAACCCTAATCGTTTGGACATGCTTTTCTACCGTATTTTTTCGGAAGAATGAGTGGGGCGACTCAGGTACCCCAGTTCATGTAGTGAAATACCCATAATTGTACCTATTCATACGAATGGGATGGATATCTGTATCTGTATCTGTATGATTATGTCGACAAATCCCTAATGCAATGGTAATGTAAGGGTAACATGTCAACTTGAAGTCTGACCCTGTAGCGCTTTTCTAAATGCGTCTACAGTGGGTGACTAAGTTACCAGCCCCATTTCACCAAAATAGTGGTCAATGCAACGTGAAGAAACCTTTTGTACTAAATTTAGCATATTACATACATGACTGTATATGATATCTAGACGTCTGATAGGATAATATTTTGAAGAATACTGAAAATTTCCATTCTAAGTGGTTTTTTAAATTTTATTTAACTGGTATGTGATATTTATTGGTGTTTATTAAAATTGGTATGTGTATTAAAAAAACGGTAACCAATTGGTATGTGTGGTTTTGATTGCTATGTGTTTTTTTAAAATTGGTGTGCTGTTTTTATTGGTATATGTTAACAAAAAATTGATATGTGGATTTTATTGGTATGTGATTTTTATTTGTAGGCGTTTATTGTAAATATTGGTATGTTGTTTGTCTCCATTGCAGAACAAGATGTACAAGAGTTCGCAGGTGAAGACCTTTGACTTCTCCAAGGACATCCTGGCGCTGAGGGAGCAGCCCGACTTCAACCAGTCCCTGTCCATCTACCCCATCCCCAACCACCTGAACCACTACAAGCTGCACAGGTACGTACCGTCATGGTGCTGCACAAATGGCTCAAGTCAGACTTTTAAGCCATTTGTGAATTGATGCACTGTCGGATTCGCAATAACCCCCTGGTTGTGTCTATGTAAATATTATTAAAAAGGGCCAATACATTTTTTTAAAAGGCATTTTTTCTCATTTGGCCTAAATCACATTGTTAGCATATTATGAGAAGATTTTTTTGCATTTTCTCAAAAGTAGAAAATATGACTTAAGCCATTCGTGCTGCACAGGTACATACATACATACATTCACCCATTACACCCAGTGGTGTCTAGGGCAGCAAGCTCCACAGGTAGAGAAGGAGGAAATGAGGAATGAAAGGAAAATAATAGAAAAAGAAAAACACATGAATGGAAGAATGAAATAAAAGATAAAATGAAAACAAGAAATAATGAAATGAAAAATAATAGATCAAATGAAATAAAAAAAGAAAAAGAAAAATAAGAAAGAAGAGAAGGAAATGTAAAATATGAATAAAAACAAGTAAAAAAAGAATGAAAGAGAAAGAAAAAGAAGAAAGAAATGCATGAAAAATAATAATGAAATAAAAAAAAAGAAAAAGAAAAAAGATATGAAGGAAATATAAAATATAATTAAAAACAAGTAAGAAGAGAATGAAATAAATAAGAGAAAGAAGAAAGAAAAGGAAAAAGAAAATAAGATAAAAAAAGAGAAGAAAAGCAAGGTATTGTATCATACGACCCCTTGGCTTTTTGTTTGTCTGTCTTTTCTTCTTTGCATCAAAGTAGCATTACAAATTATATTATGATTTGAATCAGCAATAAACTATAACAACACAAACTTAAATCTCTAATACCAGTTACTTGCATAGATATAAAGTTGTATCTTATCTTATCTTATCTTTTTACATGTTTTAATTCACTCAATTAAAAAAAAAATCCATTGATAGTCCAGAAGAAAGACAGAACCTGTAAGTAGCCCTGAAATCTCCGGTCATGGTGCACAGGGATTTACTCTCAAATTAACTAACTTATCTTAACGATTTGATTTTAAAAGAAACTCATCCATATTTTCTTTCCTCCAGATATTTTTGTGAAGTGGAGTTGAACTCAACTCGACGAGAAATCCAGAAAATGAAGGACAACATTTTGTACATGTCCCAGTTCGCTCCTGGCGGTAGAGAGAGTATCACCTGGCCTGTTGGTGAGTCAGTGTGTAGTGTGTTTGCACGTCAGGATTTTGTAATGCATAGAGGTTATGTTTCGCCATTGAAATTATATTATAAAGCAGTTTGTTCAGACTAGACAGACAAGAGCCTCCTAGCTAAGGAACGGAAAGGCTTATCGATATACATGTAATAGTATTATGTATATAAATAATATGATGTATATGATCATGTGTATTGATACAGATATATCGGGTGGCAAGAAAGGGGTGTATATTACTTATATCTTTATACATTCTATATACAAGTAGTGAGTACTGCTCAAAAAGGAGGTCATCGTTGCTATGATACTTTGTGCCCATTGCTTTACCATTGTGCTAAAAATATTTTTGGGTTTTCCAATCTTGGCGAGTCACTCCTATTGGTATGTGGGGCATGCACATAATATGTATTCAATTACTGTAACTGTTGTTCAATACTGTTTCAAAAAATATGATATCATTGTACAAAACCATGACAAGCTGTACGATTACCATTCAACATACTGTACTCGCGTATCTTGCAGGTGTTCCTGAGCCGTACAAGGCCAAGAACCGCTTTGACGTCATCCGATGGGACTACTTCACGGAGACTCACATTTTCTTCCAGGACGACTTCACCAACGTCAAGGAGTTGATTGGTGAGACTTAGATTTGATCTCATTACTTTAAAGACTTGTACTTGCTGGGTGTTTTTTGGCTTTAGATTACTTGGGTCATAATTCACTTTTAATCATAAAATATTTTTTTTTTAATGCTCAACGCTGAGGCATAGGTCTAGGCATAACTATTGGCATAGTAATTTTAAAGCTTTATCGAACATTCTCTCTCATTACAAATACTGGCCATTTGGTCACATACTACAAAGAAACAAGAATATACCCGCCAACCAAGCAATATTCATTGTTTTTCTATTTTGATTCAAGTTCAGCAAAAAATTCAGAGGAAGACCAATAACAACACTACCCACAACACTGAACAGAGACCTATTGCGCCTTCCCATTGTCAGAACTTTACAATTTGATAAAGACCTAGTCCATCTAACATTGTCAGAATTCTGATATCGAGTGCTTTGAAAAAGACTCATATTGCATGCTCCCCATGGAGTTGAGATGGACATAAGTGGGGATAAGAATGACAGAATGACAATGACATGGCCTGTCATGGGATAAATTATTGTAAAGCGCATAGAGCATTATGTAAATCGTGGATATGCGCTATATATTAAATAAGGAATCTTTATTTGTCCAACAGGAAAATTGTTTTGATCACTTTTCGATACATATACATTAAATTAGTAATAATTATAATACAATGAATCTCTTTTCAGTTTTGCTCTTTTCAATTCTCAATTTTCACTACTACAAACAGTAAAAAAATTCATAACAAACTGGCGCTAAGTGATTATGAACAATATTATAAATTAATTAATTATTCCTGCATAATAATATTAATAATCCATATTCCTTCATGTTGGTGCAGGCGTGGACAAGCTGGACATCCAGGACATCATAAAGGTGTCCATGGAGCGCCTCAACGAGAAGCACCGCAACAAGTTCCTCTACTCCTACCTGCTCAACGGCTACCGGCGCTTCGACCCCCAGCGCGGCATGGAGTACATCCTGGACCTGGCCCTGGAGGACACCACCGTGGCCGTCAACGAGCGCGGCGAGGGCGTCAGTGGCGACCGCATCGTGCAGAAGCGCGTCTTCCTGGTCCGACCCCTGGGAGAGGTAGGTCGATAATAATAATACTAATGATAATGAACATTTTTATAGTGCTCTACCCCACTCAATGAGCAAGCTCTAGGCGCTTTTTAAATTCAATTTCATATATAGAAAAAAGTTGTCGAAAATCTTCTTAAGAAAAAGAACAACATTTAGATTTTCGTTATAAAAGCGATTAGATTTAAGTCATTACAATGCAAAAATATACGTTTTAAGATTTTTTAAAGAAAATTTACATTATTTTGACTCCCTAAGATCCCTCAGCAGGTTGGGCCAAAATGTGAAAATGACCTGCCACCAGCTCTTGTTCTAATTCTGGGGACATTTGATTTGGTTGATAGGTTGATGTGCATGAATGAATTTATTGTGTGACCTCTTTTGGTGACTATTGAGAGGTAGATCTATGCTGATAAGCATGACTGATTGAATGAATGAGCTGGCAAAGGTCATTTATTGAACAAACTGGAACAGGATTGAATTTAAATGAAGGGGTTTGCAAAGTCAATTTAATGTTGTCTCGTTTCTTCACTCCAGATTGAATATCAGTCAGAAGATCCTCAGTTTGTTAGTCTAATCTCTAAAATTTAATGTTGATTTAACTTTGTCCTGTTTCACTCCTCACTCCAGGTTGAATAGCAGTAAGAAGATCTGCAGTTGTTAGCCTAAGATTAAAATTTAATTAACATTGTTTTATTTCTTCACCCCAGTTTGAATATCAGTAAGATCTGCTTTGAGGATGTAGAGACATTTTATTATAACTGTACTATATAATACAATGCAGTTACAATAAAATGCCTCTACATCCGCGTAGCTGTTAGTCTAAAATTTAATGTTGAATTAACGGTGTACCATTTCACTCCTCACACCTCCGGTGGAATATCAGTAAGAAGATCTGCAGTAAGTTAGTCTAAAATTAAAATTTAATGTTGAATCAATGTCGTCCTGTTTGACTCCTCACTCCAGGTTGAATAGCAGTAAGATGTTCTGCAGTTGTTACTGTTAGTCTAAAATTTAATGTTGAATAAACATTGTCTCGTAAGAATATCTGCAGTTGTTAGCCTAAGATTTAATAAATGTTGATTAACATCGTCCTGTCTCACCCCTCCATCCTCACCCCAGGTGGAAGTGGTGCCCATGCCCTACGTGTCGGAGACCACCCGCCTCAACCTGGTGCTGCCGCTGACGGTGGACGTGCTTGACAGCTGGGGTTCGTTCCTGGACGCGTACGGCAAGCTGAAGGAGACGGCCAAAGAGCAGCTGGGCCTCATCATTGTCTTCATCTACCCACGGGCCGCGGGGCCCAACGAGGCCGACGTCTTCTCCGTGCCCAAGTCCATGATCAACTTCTACGACGAGAAGTCCAAGGACGGCAATAAGACCATCATGCTCGAATACATCTCTAACGGGACGTATGTCTCAGAGCTGACCATAATGGACAAGGTAAGGAGAGGAGGCAGTGTTGTCTGTGTAGGTACTGATGATAATTAAAGCCTAAGAAGTCCAAGGACGGGAACAAGACCATCATGCTCGAGTACATCTCCAACGGGACGTATGTCTCAGAGTTGACCGTCATGGACAAGGTAAGGGGAGGAGGCAGTGTTTAATATTTTATGTGTAGGTACTAATAACTGATAATAATTAGGATTCTTGTCTTTATATATCTAGGACCTACAGGATAATAAAAAAGAAGAAAATCAAAAGAAAAAACGTATGTCTCAGAGCTGACCGTAATGGACGAGGTAAGGAAAGGAGGCGGTGTTTTAATATTTTCTGTGTAGGTACTGATAATAATTAAAGCCTAAGGGGCTCAGAGTTGACCGTCATGGACAAGGTAAGGAACTTTACTTACTCACTTTACTTTGCTGATCCCCAACTGCTGGACTATGATCTTTTCTGTGTAGGTAGGGCCCTACTGATAATAATTTAGAGTCTGTCTTTAATTATCTAGGGCCTACATGATAAAAAATAAGAAGACAATAAATAGAAATAATTCTGTGTCTTATATGATGTCAGTTGGTTGACCGTAATGGACAAAGTAAGGAAAGGAGGCGGTGTTTTAATATTTTCTGTGTAGGTACTAATAACTGATAATAATTAATAGTCTTGTCTTTATTTATCTAGGGCCTACATGATAAAAAATAAGAAGACAATAAATGAGTAATTCTGTGCCTTATATGGTGTCAGTTGGTTGACCGTAATGGACAAGGTCAGGTAAGGAAAAGGAGGCGGTGTTTTCTGTGTAGGTAGGGCCCTACTGATAATAATTACGTCTTGTCTTTATTTATCTAGGGCCTACATGATAAAAAAATAAGAAGAGAATAAATAGAAAAAATGATGCGTCTTTTATGGTGTCAGTTGGTTAGTTAGGAAGTTAGTTAATTTGGGAGTAAAGCCCAGCGCATCAGGATTGATATGGTGTCACATCCCATACGCAGTGATAAATAATTATAATACATATATTTTATACAAGTATTATGTAGTACCGGGTATGTTGAGCTTGGCACTGCAAGTCTTTTGCTTGCGTAGACTATATTAATGCATTGTGTGGAGCGTGGATTTCTTTTTATCCATCCAAAAAGAAAATAGTTGGCTATTCACGACCGGCCAGACTCTCGTTATTCCTGGGGTTCTCTCAATTGGGTCTCTTTATTCTAGGAATTTATCATAGAATGCAAATAAGGCATGTCTGCTCGCGGATTTGACAATCTCTTGTTATTCCAGAGGTCTCTTTACGATTGGTGTCGTTAATCATGATATACCACTGTACGAATTTCCACTTTTGACTTTTCCTCTCCCTCTTCCTAAGTGAGCCTTTGTTAACCTAGCTCTTTGTGTGCTATAAAGGATTGGACCGAGACATCTTGAGTGAGTGTGGCAGCTTAACTGGTTGCCATTTATTCATGAAGTAACCAACAGATGCAGGAAACAGGAAGTGATCAATTACTATACATAGAGTATGATGTTCCATACACTTTAACAGGGTGAACAGCTAAACCGTACCTAAATACATGTAAATCATAGAACATATTTAAATACATCACATGTGCCTTTTTGACATTTATCTTATTTCCCCCCCTCCTCCCCTCCCCAGGTGAGCCACCGAGTGCCGCAGGACACGCTGCTCTTCCTGTGCTCGGCCGGCACGGTGCTCAACGCCGAGATGCTGGGCCGTGCGCGCATCAACGCCATCCGCGGCTGGCAGGTGTTCTTCCCCATCGGCTTCTGGCAGTTCAAGCCCAACATCATCTACGAGAAGAAGCCGTACCCCGTCGACATCGACTTCAACAGCAAGTACGGCCACTACGACGTGCTCTCCTACGAACACGCCAGCTTCTACAACGCCGACTACTCGGAGGCCCGCAAGTCGCTGATGGACGCGGAGGCGCGCGACTTCGACGTCTACGAGATGTTCGTCAAGTTCGGCAAGCTGCACGTGCTGCGCGGGGTGGAGCCCGAGTTCAAGCACCACTACCAGCAACTGCAGTGCCACCAGGACAGCCCCGCCAAGCTGCTAGAGCGGTGCGCCGAGCGCAAGGCCACGGGCTTGGGAACCCGCGCACAGCTGGCCAAGCGCATTTTCGAGTACAAGAACAAAAAGAGTGTACAGCAGAATTCGCATCATTAGAGAATTTATTATTAGTAAGGGGAATTTCAATGGAAATTAATGGAAATGGAAATCATCAATTTATTATTATCTGCATTGTGGGCATTTTTAGGAATGGGTTTATGTTATTGTTCATATTTCGTCACCTTAGAGTCAAAACGGTTCTCAACAAAATTGAAATTTCTAGAAGTTTGATCACAAAGTTGATTAATTGATTAGTTAGCATTGTGGGCCTATTTAGGAACGGGTTAAGATTTCGTTTACTTAAGAGTCAAAACGGTTCTATCCACTAAAATAGAAATTTTGAGAAATTTGTTATCAAAGTCCAGACGTTATTTTATATGAGCTCACATATATGTATGGGTATAGACATCTATTTATTTTTCTTTTCTACCAATTGTGGTATTAATCGTAGAAGGTTCTTATTTTGTTCATAGATGGATTAGAAGGTGCATTTTTTCATGGTATATTGTTATAAAGTATTTCTTTTTACAGTTAAAGCCTTTTGATTCTAAAGGTGACAATGTATATTTTATTATAATTCTGTCCTTATATTAATATATTTGTATTTTTGGGGGTTTGTATGTTTTAACGTTTATAATGAGACATAATATCTGATGTACAATGTTAATCCTACACAAATAATAAAATATGACCTGTATTGTTCTGAGGGATTTTATGTAAAGGTATGACTGACCACTTACTAAATTCTAATTGTAAATGTGCTAAACCATGACGATGGGCATACTGTCGAACTTGTCTCAAATGAAATCTCTCAAATGAAATCGCAAGGGAAGAGGAAAATTATTCTGTTATAGTCGGGTTCTGGATTAAATTTGGCTCTCGTCTGATATCTGATATTTTAGTCGGCCAAAACAAGAAACGTTAACATTCATTTTACTTATTGTAATTGAAGGTGGCTTACTTTAGAGTTGGATCAGAAAAAATCAGAAAGGGATCTCATTTTCCTATTCGTAAACATTTGTGTGCAAATTTTTTTTTTTCAAAAGCATGGTTACTTTTCCATGAGAGTTTGACAGTTATTCCCCTTGATTGCCTTTGGCAAAGCAGAATAACTAACATGGTTACATCCGGATTCCACTAAGAAAAACGGATTGAATAGGATTTATCAAAGGGTAGAATTATGTTTTCAACTAGATTTGCTCTTGCCAGGTTTCTGTTTAAAGTTTTGGTAGGCTCACCTGTATGACTTTAGTCTATTGCATCATGGATTGTGTCATGGCTAATGTAGTTTGGTGGAAAGGGAAGTAGGTTACTTCGTAGAATCTCTCGGACATTTTTAGAATCTCATACAATGACATTCTGAAAATATTTTTGTTTTGAAATCAATTATTTTTGTATACCGGTACTTTCTCAAGCGAAAATCTGTCTCTGTCGTTTGACGATGTGAAATTGTTGTGTTAGCTGTTATTCTATTATCTATAGCTTTACTTCTACTTAAAAGTTTTCCACAATCTCCCTTTATCATTGTGCCTTGTGCGCAAAAGACGGCCAGTCTTCCAACTGTCATATATGGGCCGTATATATTGTGCATTTTGTCTTTTTCCTCCCCTTCCTCTGATGATAAGGTTTTAACTTGAGAAGAGAAGACTATTGTCCGTAACTCTACCTTGCATATAATAATATGTTATAGTAAAGGGTGGAATTGATGAAACGTTATTCAGGACTGATATTTTCATAAGGCATGGGTCGTCATTAGATTCGCTCTACATTTCTGCATAATAATACATATGATTGATGTATAGTAATTCAGCTTTGAACAAAAAATATGCTTGGTGCTTATGCTTTCAGAGTATAAAATGTTCTTGTCAATGTATCTAGAACTACTTACATTGCATTGATGATCAAAGTATTTTTCTATGACATCTATATTTGTTTTTTAATAATCTTTTGAAATTTTACATTTTTGTTAATAAAAGTAGTTATTTTTGTACTTTTTACACAAATGTCATAATAATTATCATGATCATTTTCTGATACTGATATAGATCAATATTTAAACTATTTACAGCCAAAGTGTATTTTGCACATTTCTACTTAAAATTCATGATCAAAAACGCCCTGTATTCAGTATTTCAGTATTGTAGGGGCTATTATATTCATCATGTGCTTCTAACAAATTATGATTTCCACTTCTACTAATGTTGAAGCCATTGTCAGTTTATTTAATGTAAAACAAGACAGTTGCCAAGTATAATTTTGGTCATGATATTAATTCATTGAACCACACTCAAATAGTGCTTGACATTACTGATATTTTGGCGCTTCTACTTACTGCATAATAAATAATTATTACTATCTACATGAACAAGATACATCATGTATTAAAAACCACAAAACATTATTATGAATAGACTCTATTATCAGTTTATGGTACTTAATGAGATGAAAAACGTGATATTTTAATTAAAAAAATTGTTTGGGAGGAAAAGTGAAGCCCAATTTGAGAGCTGGACTCTAATTTAGACAAATTATTTGATTCTGTATAATCTTACTTGCTCTCAACTGATAATTCTAATCTAGATCTGATGCTTGAGCGTGTAATATTTATCCCCTTCCTTTCTTACTACCACTGCCAGTCAGAGCGATATATTATTATAGATCTTGTGATCTATTTATTTAATATTTTTCTATTTTCGCAATACAATGAATTTGACATTGCTCAGAATACAGTATTCATATTCATATACTATGTAATACTGTATATAATATATTCAAATCTTTTTCATATTTTCATAGTATTAGTATTACTAGAGACCTTATACTTAAGTACTTACCGTCATCATAAGGACATTATTTCCCTTTGTTTCCGTTATGTCCTTTTGATTCAAAATCTGACAAGAAAGAGACAGTGAAGAGGATGGGATTTCAGGAGTGCCGTTCAGAGCGCGACCATACCTATTTGTGTAACTTAACTTAGTAGTCAAAGAGCATATTATCAACCGCAAGGGAAATAACTCAAGATTACATGGAAGTAATTATATACTGAAAAACAGCGCGTCGTCTGTCTCTAAATATAAAGTCTCCAGTTTGACTATAACTATAATACTTAATATAAATTTCTAGAATTTGACTATTTTGGTGATATTATGATGACTATGCATTGATTTAAAGCTCTTTTTTGTTGTCGTTGTTATTATTATCCTAGCCTAAGTGGCTAACTTTGTGAATTGTTTTCATACAAGAAGTTACATGGCTACATTAATGAACTGATATGAGATT
>JAUEKV010056595.1:1520-12759 GCA_031833985.1 Ancula gibbosa
CCCCCCCCCCCCCCCCCTTTCCCCTTAGCCCATTGCTTTATCATTGTGCTGAACATATTTTTGGTTTTTCCAACCGTCGCGAATCACACCTATTATATTATGTTTTTTGTTCCTGTCAGAGTGTTTTGTTACGATAGCATTTCAAGGCAGCTACATCCCAAAAACCAGTCTTCCATCCACAAGGGCTGCGTGCTGAAAGTCTTGCACTATCTTCACAAACCTGTGGGCCACTCCGATTCTCTGGTTCTATATCTATTCTCCTCCTCCACTAACGGCCGCATCTTAATATGGCCGATGACGAGTCTCGTGGAAGGCCTGGTTCAATCAGTTACCACAGAACACGGGCCAGGAAACAGAAGGAAACGGAGAAGCAGTTATGACGAAACGGCTGGAGGTTTAGCCGCATCAAAAGGTAAATGTTTACCTCATTCAATACTCATAAAATGCAGTAAACAATCAAACAGTTTGTTAGATTTAGCTTTCAACTAAAGGGACTGAACAGGACTAAAACGGCAAAAAAACTAAAACAGTCCCTTTAGTTACGAATTAGTCTCGTTCAGTCCCTTTAGTAGAGAACTAAGTTTAATAAACTGTTTGATTCTTTACTATTGCCTTACTCTCAACTGTGGCTTCTATTAGAATTTATTGGCATCAAATGCAGATGATGTATTTTGTTCTTCTAATAAAAATATACCGTAAAAGAAATCTTAAAAACATTATCGTCATCGTTGTTGTAGTCATCATCATTATCATCATCATCATTATTATGATTGTTATTATTCTTATTATTATCGTTATGGTCATCGTCTCTTTTAAATGATGATTATTCAGATGACGATGATCCCGAAACAGAAGAAGAGGAAGAGTATGAAGACTTTACTTTGCAGAAAGAGAAGATGGAACCTGATGGTGTCGATGCATGGCTGCCCATGATCCAGCTCACATCTCACCAGTCAGGAGTGAACTGCATCAGTGCTTTCCAACTCAAAGGTAAACATTTCTATTTCTCCTGTGTGTTGTTGATATAAAAAAGGTAAAGGTATTCCTGTGACATTGAATATCGTAGGGGCACCAGGTGTAGGACCTGATGATTCTCTGGGCCGGCATGATGAGGGTAGAGTAGTGCCCATCTCCTCTCCCTCGCTGCCTTCACTTCCGCTTAGTCTGAATAGACTTAGCTACCCATTCACTGCTGGGGTGAACAGGAAGGCCAAACAACTTATACGAAAAACTGTCCTGACTGGGGAACGAACCAGTTACATCTCGACCGCTAGTCAGCCGCTCTACTAACTCAGCTAGCGGGCCACTCCATTGTCATTGCTACTTCTACTAAAAAACATATTTCAAAGTGCTACGTGGAAAAGAAAGTATCAGGCCTTCTATCAGTGTAAAGCAAATGATGAATTACCATTTTGTATGGACAAAATAATAATAATAACACTTCTTCCAAATGGAGGGCTCTGGACGCCTAACAATGCCAATGCTAATAAGGACAAAGACAGCGGAGTTAGTTCAATAGAACTGTCTGTCTGTAAAGATAAGTCTTGAGGTGATTTTTGAAAATTATTGTTATCATTTCTAGTAATTAGTATTGTTATTATTATTGTTATTATTACTGGTATTAATATTTTTGTTATTACAACATGTAGTATTATTATTATTATCATCATCATCAATATGGTTTCCCCAGACAACATGGTCTTGGTAGCTTCGGGAGGTGATGACAACGCGTTGACCGTTCAAATGGTGGAACTGAAGGAAGGCACGGCTACGCTTATGTCCAAGGCCTCGAATCCAAATGCCCATGGTGCACAGATCACAGGTGAGAATGGAATATAATGGAGACTTTGGGTCATCAGTTTTCCCTTTGAAAATTAGAATTATATTTGCCGTTCGTGCGGGCATCACAAGGTGTCGCCCCTAGGCTTTCCAATTTCTGTAGAGAAAAAAATACATGTATAGACCATCATTGGGCTTATGCTCAGTGCAACAGGAGTCACCCATGTTGTCCAAAATGAGCAAGTAGGGTAAACTTTCTTGCTTAAGGGAAAATCGAAATGCCGAAAGTGGAGCTTGAACTCAGTATCCCTGGGTCACTGTGCAATGTCTTAACCACTCAGCCATTTCGTCTCTTTAATGTGATAAGAATAATGCACTGTATGAACATGATGTGAAGTGGTATGGTATGAATTTCAACTTGGTATCAGTATCATGCCATTATTATCACAGTATTTACTTTTGGTGCAAGAAATATTTCGTTACATTTAGTTCTTGTGTCCATTTGATTTGTATATGGATATTTATAATTTCCGATTTTATCATCTTTATTTGTGGTTAGCGCTTTAAACTTTTGATCGAAAGACCCTGGTTCGAGTCTGACTTCTACCACCCTGGGGTTATGCCCTTGGGATTTTACACTATCCTACATTTCACTCAGGTGTGAATGAGTACTGGTCTAGAACCGGGTGGAGCATGGCGCTACACTGTGGCGACCAACAATGACTTGTTATTGTTTCATTTTGTAATGCAACTACATTATTATTGTGTCATTGCGATAATGTGTTTGTATAAATTTAATGTTATATATGATATATATGATATTGTATTATAAATTGGAATGAATGACATGTTTGCCATTGTACAACAAATTGCCTCGGAGCACATTAAAGATCAATATTATCATCATCATTATTATTATTATTATTATTATTATTATTATGTATGCCATGGTGCAAGCTAATTGCCATAAAAGATCTATATTATTATTGGCTTTGGTTTCGTCTCTAGGTGTGTGGTTGGTCTCTCCCCAAGTCGTTGTGAGCGTCTCCATAGACCAACGGATTTGTGTTTGGACGCTGAACACTGAATCTTCCAAAATGGATGTAAGATGTTTTTTTCAATTACATGTATTCGTTAGACAATAGCCTTTTTACCCTTGATTTATTACATGGAAGAAAAAAAAGATAAAGAAAAAAAGAAAAACAGATGCCATGCAGTGCTGCTTTTGAAAACAAACTCCAATTTGAAATATCCATAATTGAAAATGATTTTGATTTTCTGATGTCTTCAAATTTTATAACAATTTTAAAAGAGCAGAAATCATACTCATAGCCCGTTTCCTGTTTCTTATTAAGCATCTTATATTAATTCCTTTTGTTTTCAGCTTGTGATGGTGAAATGCAAATTCATCCATGTTGCTGACGTATCCAACATGGACGTATGTCTTCATCGGTAAGGCTCACATATTATGTGCATGATCCAATGAAATATGAAGAATAGGTTTGGAAACGAAATTGTTTTTTTTTTCTTTATTACCTGCCTCCCTATAAGGGAGGTGAACCTCGAATTATGTCATAATGTGTCTTGTGAAGTATTTGTTATTATAAATCAATTCAATACGTTGTAGAATATTTTATTTCATTAATTCTCCACTGGACAATTAAGAATAAGTTTGCCATAAGATAAGAGCATAAAGGATACCTGTTGTTATTCTCAAATATGTATTTAAGATTTATTTATCTTTTAATCTTGAGAACGATGGGGTGTTACTTATTTAGAGTTGATTTCCAGCTCAGGTTCTATTGATCTTCTACGCTGGACTCCAGGTTTGCTTGGTCCTCAAAATTCGCTTTTTCGAGGCAGCCGGTGATCTTGGACCTATAGACGTAGACTAATTCCTGTTTTTCCCAGAACCTATAAATTATTATGATATTCATTTTTTAAAAAATACTTCATGTTCATTTCAGGGATTCCCTCTACCTGTTGATTGGTGGCGAAGGAATGTGCCTCTACACTTTCAAGTGAAATAGAAAAATAAAGTGATATTTTAATGTGATTATATATATGTGTATTTTGAAGTTTGCTTGATTGTTTTATAGGATTGATAATGATTGAATGATTGGCAGATTGTTTGATTGATAAATAGTATTGAACTTCACTTTGTGTCATGATCATACAATTCATGAAGGAGAAAATCTACAATAACTAAGCAGAATACATCCCTTCAAGAAAGAGAGAAAGAGAAAACGCAATCAACTCTTTACTGTACTTGACCCTTGTCCATAACATTATTAACAAGTGCTCTTTACCCTCATACATGTAATGAGTAATATATATTATTTCATGAAATGAGAATAAAAGGCATCAAATTATATACATCAATAATAATCTTTGTCTCTCTGTGTCTTAACTATTTGATTTAGTATGTTTTTGATTAATTGTATTATTGTCCTAGTTGATTTATTTTTTAGTAAAAGTTTTATAAAAAATATTGCTGTCCGTGGCTATATCGAAATGGACCTAGCCAAATGCTTTAGATTTAAGATATTTTTCTGGAGAAAATTAAAGTAAATTCCTTCTAGGTCTGAAGGCCCATAGAGCTGTTGCTTATCCCCAGTTTCTATGGCGCGGAACAGAATGAGTGATCAATGAACACCCCCTGGAGACGACACCAGTTTCTCACAGGTTTTACTTTCCCAGCAGTATTAATGCCTGGTACCTACTTGGCATCTGGGTGAAGTGAGGAAATAAGCATTACGTGCCTTTACAATAAGCACCAGAATTGGGTGTCAGCTGGTTTCTAAATGATCATTAGTCCAAAGATCAAAGCATTCGAACACCATTTATTTCTCAAGAGGACATAAATCTGACATGTACTGGTCTAAATTATCCCATACCATCACACTGGTTCACAATTTGAGGGAAAAAAGATGTCTTCATCTGGAAGAGAATGATGAACATTTCTGAAAGACTAGATCTAATTCAGGAAGATACTGCTTTCACTTTCATGCAACATAAAGTTTGAAATCTTGAAAGACAAATATTACAAATCAATGATCACATTAACACACAATTTTGTTTTCTCAAACTTTTATGATTTATTTTCCAGTAAAAGCCAACTAGTGAGCACAGATAGCAAATAATCATTAAATCAATTTACACAAACAATCAGCAGCTGACAATGAAAGGGAGCTGTAATGATGTCAACACTCAGATAAAATCTGTGAATACAGTGGAGTCTACTGAAAGAGAGACTGGACAGTAAAAATGAATCAAAAGTTTTATGATAATATAAACCTCAGTCTTAGATCCCCGATACTTATAAAAATCATTTCTTTCAAGCTGCTGTTGAATATTAATTTTAAAAGCAGCAGCTAGAAGATTTACAAATTTTGGATTTATCAGCATTATCCCAAAATTGTGACTGTTTTAGTTTTAGTTAAACCCTTAACATTTTTTAAAAATCCCTTTTATAAAACATTGCAAGGTCTTAATATAAAACATTGCAAGATCTTAATACAAAACATTGATTAGAAAAATACAAATAACATGATTGACTGACACTACTGACAGACAATATTATTCTCATGAACAAAAACAAAACGAACAAATAAATTGCATTCAAAACCAAGATAAGAGGACTGATTTCTCTGAAGCAACATAATTTGAAATTCTAGACATAATAAAGAAAATGCTTTCTAATTCTAACTACATGATTTCAAATGTATGACACTGACAGTGACAGTCAGAAAAGGATGATCTTTTTTCTTGATCGTGATGAACAAAAATGGAATGAAATAGCATAATGATCTTGTCAACAGACTTTTACATAAATGATACTGGTATTGTTTTAAGAAACACACCCACAATAATATGTAGTTAGTGACTAGAGATAATTGAACAAACGATTATTTCTGCATACAAATATAGAATTGAATGATGGTGAGAAAAAGTTTGAAAATAAAAAACATTTTGAAAAATATATCTATGTTGAATATGTTTTTATGTATAAAAGACTTCTTGTTATAAGTACATGTCCAGGTAGCATGAGAAAAAACGTTTAGAATGTAAAATATAAACATTTTTATATTGTCTTCTCTAGTAATTATCTCTGAAAAAAGTTTATGAGGGAAACTGAATAATACTCTTTATAAAACAATTATTCTTGAGTAATATTCCTCAGAAAAAAACCCCACTGGTAATAATCGTAATTTCGTATCAGATTAAAACCATCAGCAAGGATACTGATAATAATCACCAGGCAATGATAAGCCATAGGTCGTTGATCCCAAAGAGTAGGACATTTACTTGAGCCTTTAACAAACAAATTGAGATCAATGATACATGTACCACTCCCCCTAAAGGTTATGAAGTAAGACAGAGAGAGAACTTCAAGCCATTTATGGGCCTGCAAAGGTGGTATGAAGTAAAATAGATAGGACAAAACAACCGTAAAATTATCTTAATACAGAAAAAATGCCTACTAGACATACCTATAATTAAAAATATATTCAAATATTGAATAAATATAACAAAACAAGTGGATAAAAGAAATGCAAATACTGATGAATAGCTCAATTTAAAAAGAAATTAATTCTTTGACTTCACCAATTTAGAAGAATGAACACATTTCAAGACAGAGAAATATGACAATAATAATAATAATAATAATAATAATAATAATAATAATAATAATGACAATAATAATGAACATTTAGAGGGCACTTTTTCTTATTTACAAAAATCTAAAATCAAATAAAAAATAACCAAGGACATCAGATCCTGACATTACCTCAGATGTCCTTTAAAGCAAGAGCACACAGACTACTTGGCAGGTTTTTAAAGTCTTTGACATCAATGCTTGAATTTAAACAAACGTCCATTGCTTGTGAGTCTGCTTTGAATGAATAAGTAGGCGCACACATGTTTGTTTGTATAGTAAAAGTGTAAGTAGTACATAAAAAAACCCAAAACGGAACATTAAATAAAAATGTAAATGGGGCAATACTTGTATAGGATTTCAGTAATCGGTTTCGTCTCCCTCTGATTATGTGGAAAAACAGTAGCCAGCAGTTATTACTCATAGGCAAATTCACAACAGACGTGATAATAACAATAATATGTGGTTATTTCGATGATTTAGAAGGAACTGAAATTCGCAAGATCAGCAGTGGGATTTATATATCATATTATTATATAAGTATCACTTAAGTTTGTGGATTTTCAAAGTAAAGGATATTTCGAAATAATCACAGAAGGATAAAAACCATCAGATTAAAAAAAAACGTTCAGCATTCTTTGGAGCAATTGAAAATAAAATTGCATTAACTTGCTCTTCCAAATTATAAAAATGATAAAGAAATATAAAGAATAGTTGTTGTTAAATTTTAAAGAGGGCATACATTAATATGCAAAATAAAAAAGGTGCCTTTTGCAAGGCGCATAAATGAACGATGAGTTGTATGGATTTCCCGATATTTTCCGTTTTGATTTCAAAATAAACTTTTAAGATTTGATTCCCGGTTCTTCCCTTTTGATTACTCCGATTACTCGTTATGATAAAATTGTAATTTGTAAAGAATCATTGATTAGGAATTTATTTTGATTAAATAAAAATACATTTGATTTTTAAAGATTACCCTTTATAACCGTAAGAAATAGAATAAAAGAACGAATATGAAGATTCACAAGATGAATTTCAATGTCAACATTGGCATCTCCTATGAGCGCAATCGTGTGAACTAAAAATGAAATGTGGGGAGCTTTGGTCGAGTATAAAAGCAATATCTATTCATTCAAATATCAAATATCCAGAGGATTTTTAAAAAGTTTTGATTAATAGAAGCAAATGAATTAAGGTAGGTTTTTACACAAATGATGTATATTCGGGAGTAACGTCGTCCATTTAAAGTAATTTAAGCCAGGGAATACAATCCATGTCCCTGTCTAATGCCATAGTCATAAAAATATAATTCATAATCATCTTACTTTTCAGGTTAATTATATTCTGCGTTTTTAGTAATTCATAACGCCCTCTAATGGAATGTTATAAAAATAGTTTGGTTAATACATGTAAATTAAAGCAAACACCATAATAAAGATATCAGAGAGGGAGAGGAACAAAGTAATTATAAGAATTGTGATTCATGCCAATATAAAATACAATCATATTTTCCTTCGATATGGAATGAACATTTTCCAGCATGTACCCACATATAATTCTGTTATAAGTAGATATCATTGTTATATTATAAGAGATAGTGACGCAAAAGTATATAAGAAATATGCCAAGGTTTAAAGACCGATATCAGTAACTCATTCTATACATAGAAACATACGTATCTTTAAAATAACAACTGGAATACTGGTTTAGATTAGATTTCTGATGTTTCTTTTCCACCTCCCATATACATTTCTGATATAAGTAGATGTCATTGTTATATTATAAGAGAGAGTGACTCAAAAGTAATTTTAAAAGTAGGCTATATAATACACCTGAAGAGAAGTAAGATTTAATTGATTTCATTGATCATTATAAAATGAGATAAACGACTATAAAAAGTTGTGTCCATTATTAAACAGGCAGTGATGGACATATATTTGATTTAAAACAACAACACAATCAATATTATTATATTTGTAAACAGTTCGTTCTACTGGTGATAAGAACAAAAACGGATGAGAGGATCTCAAGGTCAATGGGCAACAAGTCATATTTATGTATTGCATGGCTGCATAACCTGTTCTCAAAGGTATGAATAATTTTACGCATAACAATGACAGTGAAAGAGGATGAAATTATTTTGAAAATAGGACAAACAACAGATCAATTTCTTTCTCTTTTGTCAATGATAGAGCAATATACCATACCATGAAAGACTCAAATATATTTTAATTGATGGGTTGCAGAAAGAAATTGAGACGACTGAAGCTGTTGTTAAAGGCATTTAATGGTTTGCCCATCAAAAGGAAAATGAAAGAGAATCGGACTGTGGTTTAAGGAGCAAAGACAAAATATATTAAAGGAAGCTGTTTGAGATGTGAGAGTAAAAAAGTGAATAGAAATTCAATAGAATACAAGATAGTAGTATGGAATTACAGTTTTCAGGACATCAATTATAACAAAATATACATATTGATGCAAATTTGAGCAACGGTAGATCATGCTTTGGCCGATCACCACATTATCAGGTGTTATAATATGAAGCGAGTAAATATATTATTGCAACAATGTTAAAGACAGTCGGATCCCAAATACTGATAACAAATTTTGAAAGGTTTTTAACACAAGTATTGCAGTCATTGATAAACCATTAAAAATAATTCATAATCATCGTATTTTTCCGGTTAATTATTTGTAGTCATTGATTACCATTAAATTTACAACAACGCGGGAAAAACATTTTAGAAAGAATCCACAAACAACAACAACAACAACAAAAAAACCACATCAAAGTGGGGCAAGAAGGAAGCCATTCGCCTCAATCTTTTCTCCCTTCCAAGATGGAGAGGACCACTTCCTTTTCTTGCTGGGCCATAGCAAGTGCTGACTCAATGTCCTTCTGGGTCTGAAATGTTTCCAACACAAAATAACAACTTAATAATCATAATAATACAGTGGAACCTCCCAATAACAACTGTCAACCCTCCAAATAAAAGATAAAGATAAAGAGTGCATTTATATAGCGCTTTCCCCCCGAGATAAACTCAGAAATAATTAATAAATTTAAAAATTATTCCAATAAAATCGGGAAGACGATAAATAAAGATTATTGTGAAAATAAATAATGAAATCCTTAGATGGAAATGCTGTGTTTATCTGCAAGACAGTCCACTTTCAAACTAACTAACTAACTAAGCATGACAGTCCACTCTCAAACTAACTAACTAACTAAGTAACTAAGCATGACAGTCCTTGTTACCTGCTCCTTGAACTCTTTGTCCTCGATCTGCTCCAGGTTGATCTGGACGTTGTAGTAGGCTCCCCACACGCCCGTCTCCAGGATGCGCGCTCCAACCTGCGGGGGGAAAAGGTGCACGACATGTTGTCAATAATTTCAATGCTTATCTTCGGGAAAAGCTTAGATAACGACAATAATAATAATAATACTGGACATTAAGTTAGCCCCCCCCCCCCCCCCCCATCTCGTTAGAATACAAGATCTTGGCGCTTTATGTGTTAAAAATCAAAATAGAATGCGTCCATCTTGATCTAAACTAGATATCGTGTCAAGTAGAATGAAAAGAATGTAAATCACAAAATATTAGGGACCTTTAATTTTTTGTACATTATGTATAACGCAATGTTTTGATATCCCAAGTTTACCATGAATCACAAAATAACTGTACCATAAAAACTCATATTATAAAGGTTTATACTAGAAGGTTTATACGATTTTTTATTATACCTTTTAAACTAAAAAAGAACAAAAATGACAAGACCGATTCTTCCATTCTCTGCTATGATTATACATGAGGAATAGAATACAAAATGGCCAAAAAAGTTTACACGCGAAAGAGGTAGATACGTGAATGAAAGGGCCAAAACCAACTGAACACAGCACTTACCTGCAAGTCTGATTTACAGTTTACACGCGAAAAGGGTAGATACGTGAATGAAAGGGCCAAAACCAACTGGACACAACACTTACCTGCAAGTCTGATTTACAGTTGATGTTGCCGATGCGAGCCAGTTCCTTCATGTGAGGCCACATCCTGTTGGCAGTGGTGGCAACGCTCATCGGAACTTGCACGGAATGGACCAACCCCTCTGCAATGGCTGCGTCTCTCCTGATGAACAATTATTACCGAGATGATTAATAAAGGTTACCTCCCAGAACAATGTAAGCAGCGAAGAGAGGCAAGGGGTTTTTATACAAATAAACAATAATCATTTTTCAACAGATTATTAAACTGTATTTAGAAGCCCATTATTTTTGAAGACGAGACAAGTACGAAGAAAAGAAGGAGAATATTCTCCTTCAAAACTGCAGATTCTTAACCAACGATATAATCAAAATAATTGAGCTTACATTTTTTTCTCTTCGTCAGTCGATTTGGGCAACTTTGTAGCCACCTGAAAAAAAATGGTGTATATTTTTTGGGAATTATGTGAATTATTATGACGTGATTGGTATTCATATGAACTGAAATTTGATGTTTAGTTCATGTATGAAGACAAATGTGTAAATAAATGTGATAGTTTTGGGGTTTTTTTTTTTAAAGAAAAATAAAAGTTACTCTTTAACAAGAAACCAAAGACATGTTCCTGCCCATATCATAAAAGCATTACTAAAACGAGAAGCAATTTATTTCTCTGTTAATCAGTTTTGTGATGAGAATATAAGCAAAAGAAAAAGCCTATAGTCTGTCCCTTGCATCTTGTCTCCATGTTAAAAGCTTGCATCAAAGTCATTGGCCCTTGCATCTTGTATCTATGACATCAAAAAAGATTCCTGCC
>JAUEKV010058809.1:0-12721 GCA_031833985.1 Ancula gibbosa
CTCTCTCTCTCTCTCTCTCTCTCTCTCTCTCTCTCTCTCTCTCTCTCTCTCTCTCTCTCTCTCTATCTCTCCCTCCCACTCTTTTGTCCCTGTGAACTCATGTTCACTAGGTCTACAAAGCTTTGTTCAGAGATAAGAATTTTATGTCAAGTGGACAATATTCTATTGCCTCTTGCTTTCAATTGATCGAGGTTTTGAAACGAAAGAAAATGAAGGAAAATTATTCTTTGTAAAGACAGAAAAAGAATGAACATGTCCTTTATAAAGACAGAAAAAGAAGGAACATGTTCTTTGTAAAGAAATAAAATATAATGCTAGGAAGAGGTCTGGATAAAGGGAAGACATTGGAAATGGGGAAGCCAGAAGGTGAGATAAACCGGTAAACCAAGACTTAAGGCGGCACAGTGGTTAGCGCTTTGGATTGATGATCAGATGGTCGTGGGTTCGAATCCTGCTGACTCCCGGTCTTGCGCAGTGCCCTTGGGAATGGCACTTTAAACTCTTTTTTTCACTCTTCACCGAGGCTGCGAAGTAGATACCAGCACGAATACTGCTCGAAAAGTTAAACCTGTAAACCTGCGGGAAATTGGCGTCTTCTCCTGGGGGTGTTCATTGATCACTCGTTCCCCTTGGATCTATAGAAACTTGGGATAAGCACCAGTTCCACGGGCATCATGGCTTTGGATGGATTAACTTACTTACTGGACTTACGGGTCAATTAGAGTTGTTAAAACTACTCTCAATCCGTCGTTCGACCTGATAGAGTGACACCTGTCACTCTTCTTCTTCTTCTTCTTCTTCTTCCAGTAATTTGCAAACCAGCTCTGGTGTATTGTCGCAAATCCGCCGCTCGACCTGACAGGGAGACACTTGCCACTCAATCCGTCCTTCAGCCTGACAGAGAGACATTTGCCACTCAATCCTTCGTTCGGCCTGACAGGGAGACACTTGTGACTCAATAGTAAGAGTGTATTTATGTACACGTACATTTCTTCTCAGCCATGAGGCACATTCATTGAACTGGTGCTTATCCCCAGTTTCTGTGGCGTGAGGCGGAATAAATTAACAATGGACACCTCCGGGAGAAGACGCCAATTTCTCGCAGGTTTTACCTTCCGAGCAGTATTGGTGCTGTCACCTGAGTGAGGTGTGGAAAAGAAAGTGTAAAGCGCCTTTCCCAATGGGCACTGCACAAAACTGGGTGTTAGCAAAATTCGAACCCTCGGCCACTCAATCATTGTGTCGCTTAAAAAAAACCATGGATATAATTCATTCACATTTCCTGACTCGGGCCAGTTCCCTGTATACATCAACCTTGATCAATTGCTCCTCATAGAACCAGAACTCGTGCCGATTTCAGTGGCACAATGCGGAATGCGTTATGTGAGCACCTTTCATTCTAAAAAAAGACAGTGACAGGAAACCATGCAGAGAGGTATAGGGGCAAAGATATATAGAGAAAGAAAGAGAGAGAGAGAGAGAGAGAGAGAGAGAGAGAGAGAGAGAGAGAGAGAGAGTGTGTGCATGTGTGTGTGTGTGTGTGTGAGAGAGAGAAAGAGAGAGAGCGAGAGAGAGACAGAGAGACAGAGAGAGACACAGGGAGACAGAGAGAAACACAGAGAGATTGATAAGGAAGGAGGAGAGGAAGGTGTAATTGCATGTGTTTCTGTACTGTGAAATTGCAATCTTGTAAAAGGAAAGGGGAAATTGAAAACAAAAAATCTAAATATGAACTTGATGCAAGCAAATTTGGAATGTTATTGTTAAAACAATACACACACACAACCCATCACATAAAGATACAGTCATTTATATATTATAATTAGACAAATTGAAATAGATTTCCATTTAGTTACATGAAAAGCTTGGCTTTTATTGTTTCTTGAATAAAGAATATTACATTTGAATCATCATTTAAATCTAAACAATTAGTTCTATTTCTATTGTTTTGTGTCGATCTGGCATGCATTGATAAATATGACCCCATAAATTATGATGACATATATGTAAATTGTATAAATGTATACATATGTTTTGTGCTGTTCCAAATTACCACTCGGGGATAAATAAAGAATATTGAAATTGAATTGAAATTGAATTAGCCATATTCGATTCCTACAGAGATGTCACATCCCACTGAAGATAAGATCTGCAATAAACATTGCATGGTTGGTCACAGTCAGAGATTTGAATAGAATTACAGTATTTGTACGAGTTTGGTAAATAAATCATTTTCATAACTGCCGCCTTGGATAAATAAAGAGCATTTTGATTGAAATTGAAATACCCTATTTTGATATGCAATGAATGCTGTTTACCTTGGACTACTTTAATCACGACCTTTGACATGGAAATGCGAGACAACACTTAGTTCTTCCAGCTGCCTTCCATAGGAAAATAACCCCAAAGCGTGGGAACGATCATTGATCATCGATACTATACCTATCGACCTAGAAGAAGTAGATTTGATAGAGCATTGGATTTGTTCTTCTTAGTTCCAACATTCGAATTCTTGTTCTTGTTTCGTTTCTTGAAATAGGGACGCGTGTAAATGAAGTGTTCGATCGCTTTGAGGTCCATCTCCGTGATGGGGTGACCACCGGAAGGCCCCCAGCCGTATCCGCCGCCTCCGCTGGGTACGGAATTGTGGGAGGGGTAATAGTATTGCATCTTATTGCCATGATGACCATATTTGTTATTGGAACCTGGATGAGATCCGGTCCAATGGGGATAGCCTCGTTTCGTGTACAGGAAGTGTTCGATGGCCTTGAGATCCATCTCATCAATGCCATGGTGGCGTCTAGACGGATAGTTGATCGATTGATAGTTGACCGATGGATAGTTGACCGATGGATAGTTGCCCCGTGGATAGTTACCCGACGGATACCTCTGGTAAGTGTAGTCGCTGAAGTAATTACCGGATCCGACTACCGGGACTTGTCTTGGGACGTATACACTGGGTCTGTACATAGGCGGGATGATTTGATTTGATATGTATTTCGGTAGGGCAAAGAATGGAGGTGGGTGTTTTTTCATTGAATCATAATGTCTATCATAATTATTATTGATTTTAGATCTGAAATCCACAAGGGGCGGAAGTTGCGGTAGGTTTTGTTGTTGCATAATTATTCCTGGAATGTTTTGCCGAGCAAGGTAAGGAGGAGTATGTTGTTTAGCGATCGAAGAATCAATGTCAGATAGCTTTGTTTCTATTTCCGATTCCGGTGGCTCATTTGAGCTATCAGAATGTTGGAATGACTCCGAATATTTTTTTCGTTCACGTATAGATTTGCCACCATCGTTATTATTCCTATTAACGGGATGAAACTCCTCCCGGGGTGAGATCTTTGAGTTCTCGTTGTCAGCACCAGAAACGGTGACAGGGGTGTTATCGTTTCTGTTTAGAGTCCTGTTTTGCCTAGATTGTAAAACGAAGTCATTTGAATTAGTTCTTCTCTTTAATATAGCTTCGTCGGTCGATCCGTTTGCATCAAAAAGCAATCTCTGATTAACCGTGTCGTCTTTGGAATCTTTGTCCACATCAGGGACCGTCTCCACGTTTTCTGTAGATTCTTCTAGATCTAGACCAAAGACGCCCTCGTTGAGAAGTGAAGCCAGTAATAAAGACGCGCTGTTTGGATTGTATGATTCGCCCCGGTAGCTAAGGGGGACATTGGGTTGAACCACATACGGATTTGATGGAACCAACTGGTAGACGTATGGGTTATCGAAATAGGGTGAATATGGATTATAAAACTGATATTGAGCAGGGTATATGGGTGGATCATCGAAAGCAGGATGTCTCCCATTTGTGTTCGATCGCCGGAAATAAGTAGTATCAACGTCCTTTAATGAGGAATTGTTCAGGTTCGATGATGATACTTTATTTCGAGGATAGAGCTGATCCCCCAATCCTCTTACAGGCAAACCAGGAAGATCTAACGAATGAGCTTCATTGTGAGAAGGATTTGAGCCAGGCTGCAACTGATTGTTCTTCAAAATGGAATTAAACCGAAGCTGTAGATTTTGTCCTTGCTCTATCAGATGCTGATGGACGTTTCTTGCCGTTTCTAGAGTCGGTGACGGACCTTTTCTAGCTGCGTACGGCTTCCTCCTCAGTTGTTTCTGATTGCTTCTGTCGGCCTGATCAAGTCTACGATTCACCGATGTGGATTCAGCAGTAGGCTTGGACCGAAAAGTACCAGGATTATCATTATACGACTGTTTTAACCGAGTTTGTCGATGACCGTTGTATCTGAGGTCAGGCAAGGTATTCGCCGATCTGATTTTAGTCTGAAGCCAATGGGGCATCTGTGTATCTCTTTCCTGATTCAAGTTGCGTTTGTCCTGTCCAAAATTATGTTGGTTATGCGGTGGATTCGTTAGCCTATTTTGTTGTTGTCCAAATTGATTTGGGTTCTGAGGTGGGTTCGTTAGTTGATGTACCTGTTGTCCAAAATCGTCCGCAGGGCCTCTGGGAATCCAGGACTTACTTCCCAGGCGTTTCGTTAGCCTATTTTGTTGTTGTCCAAATTGATTTGAGTTCTGTGATGGATTTGTTAGCCTATTTTGTTGCTGTCCAAATTGATTTGAGTTCTGCGATGGATTCGTTAGCCTATTAGTTTGTTGTCCAAATTGATTTGGGTGTGATGGTGGATTCGTTAGCCTATTTTGTTGCTGTCCAAATTGATTTGGGTTATGTGGTGGATTCGTTAGCCTATTTTGTAGTTGTCCAAATTGATTTGAGTTCTGTGGTGGATTGGTTAGCCTATTTTGTTGCTGTCCAAATCGATTTGGGTTCTGTGGTGGATTGGTTAGCCTATTTTGTTGCTGTCCAAATTGATTTGGGTTCTGTGGTGGATTCGTTAGCCTATTTTGTTGTTGTCCAAATCGATTTGGGTTCTGTGGTGGATTGGTTAGCCTATTTTGTTGTTGTCCAAATCGATTTGGGTTCTGTGGTGGATTGGTTAGCCTATTTTGTTGCTGTCCAAATTGATTTGGGTTCTGTGGTGGATTTATTAGCCTATTAGGGTGTTGTTGTCCGAATTCGTCCGAGGATCGAGAGTCAAATGCCTTGAAGGTTGATGACAGTGATGGTTTATGATTATTTTCCCTGAACATGGCTGGATATCGTATATTGCTGTCATAGACCATCATCCGGGGACTTCTTTCTGTTTTCTGTTGGACGGAGTGGTTGGACATGTTGCTACGAACTCTACTATCCCTTCTGGGATGTCTTTGGTTCGAGACCGAGGATGAGTTCTCAAGTTTGAGTTGCGTCGTATCTGACTGAAGCGATGAGGGTTGAGCATTGCTGTTATGTTTCTCTGTGATGGAATGTGGATAATATCCAAGTCCGATATTAGAACTAATCGGAGATGAAGTCTTCTGCGAAAAGGAAGTATTCGTTCTCGCTGGAGGGTGGGAAGGCCGGACAGTTTGCGGAGAAAAAGTATGTAGAGGATTCGTAAGAATTTTCCTGTTGACCTGTGTCGTAGCCACATCAAACGAGGTGTTATTTTCTTTCATTGTTGTCGAATTAGATTCAGCATCTTTAAGTTTGAGATGGTTTGATCGTATTTCTAGATTGCTGCCAGAATTCTGCCCAGATGGCTTTAACAAGCGGGAGGTTGGTACGCCAGGGTATGCATAGACAACGGTTTGAGAGGACTCCCCCATCCCAGGGACGCGTGTTGTAGCTCTGCTCCTGTTGATGTCTGAATTAAAATGCTCACCACGGTAGGTTTGGCTAACAGTCGTATCGGCCAAAATAGTTCGTTGCTGCTTCGTTGGTTCAAGTGAAGAGGTCTTCTTAAATCGTGTAGGGGATGTAAAGACATCTTCTGGCGGGTTATTCCAAACATTGTGACTAGTTTTCGGAAGAGAATTATCAAATCGTTTATTATTGTTTGGATAATTATTGCGAAATGGCTGAAGACTCCTTTTTTTTTGTTGATTATCATTCAAATATCTACTTCGGATTTGCTGGCTGCCATTGTCATGGGGAATATTGGTTCGGATTTGCTGATTGAAATCTCCGTCCGTATTCCCGTTTCTTTCATCCGTATTTTGAATTGAGGAAGAGTTCGGATCGTCTGAAAATCCCACGTTTGTATCACGCATCAGGCTTTTGTTTTTCCTTGACCTGATCGCGTTCAAGTCGACAGCAGATTGACTCACTTTTCCCTTGTGTTGATGCGCCCCCGGAAATAGGTTTTGTTGAGAAGAAGGATACGGAAACTGGGCGTTCTCGTGCCTAGCTTTGACACTCGTTAATTGTGCGTGGTTGTTGCTATGGCGACCATTATTGTACTCCTGTCTCCTTGATTTGTTAATACTATGAGAATGATCGTTGTTGGGTGGATTCAATTGCCTGTTTATCTTTTGGTCCCGTTGATAGCTTGGTGATGATAGGCTGTCTGCGTTGATTTCCTTTATCCTCAAGACCCGGTCGCGCCAAATGTGCGGCTGTCGGGTCGTTGACGTCATAGACGAATGAAGCCCTGAAGGCGTAGCTGTCATGGCTGGAAGCAATTGAAAATCGGTCTGGTATTTTTGATCATTGGGACCAACACGATCGGGGTGGTTATCAGATGGTGACACCGTCTGCGGATGATGATATGTAGGTGTAGAACCAAAAGAGTGTATCGATGAAGATATGCCATGGTCTGTCTTAAAATGATAATTCTCATTGAGCTCCTCAAATTGAAAATTATTGCTTTTATGAATGCCATCAACTTTGTTTTTGAAGCTCCTTTGGGAGTCAAACGCATTGATAATAGACGGGACAGGCGTGTCCGAGTCCGAGTCAGACTTGAAAGGGGGAGAAAGTGTGTAACGTGATTCGGATTGGCGCTGAAAGTATTCAGTATTTTTGCTATTTTGTGGTTGATCCTGTCCTATGTTCTTGCCCTGTTGTAAAAGTCGTGAGGGAGAAGAATAGCCCTTATGATCTCTTGAATTAAAATTTATATATTCATAATTGGGTTTATCAGTGACGCTGCCGCTTAGAAGAAGTGTATCACGTGGTGCCTGCCAAATCGGTGATCTAGGTAGATTCTGGTTGACAAAAGAGTGCACATTTGGATGAGTATCGGGCGATTTTAAACCACCCGCACGAGTACCGCTAATTCCTTTATGATTGAGCTGACTTGTCGGATAGCTCCTAGATGGCGCATTCCGCTCCAAATCTGGAGCATGATGAGAGTGGCTGCTTAGTGGCTTTACGGCGTCGACTTGGGGGTACAATTTTCGACTTGGTATACTGGCCATGAATTTAGTTGGCGTCAGGTCTACCGGAGGTTGTATGATCTGATCCGATAGAACCATGAGGCGATCGGTGGATATCGATGAAGGCTGAGGATCAGAATTTACTTGTAAAATTGGAGGATCTGATAATGATATTATTATCTTGTCACCGCGCATGTCATTGGCAGAGTTCATATGGATCTGGGTAGACTGAACTGTGGAATTTGTCTTCGAATTGACTTCGCTGTTCTCCAAGTGATTCGACGACGAATAGAAGGATCGGTTTATGACGCGTAATGGAGCTTCTTCGTAGTTATTAATATTCCCAGTGGGAACAGTAACACTAGAAGTGGAGGAGTTATAATTAGACGCTTGTTGGTGTTGTTTCTGCTTTCCAAGGTTCTGCAAAGATTGGTATTTCGATGGCGTCTGTTCCTGCTGGAAATTGTATTCCAACGGCGCCTGCTCCTGTAACGATTTGTATTCCAATGGCGTCAGTTGAAGAAACAATGGATTCCTAAATGCATCGTTAGAAGTACTTTTATCCCATGAAGTCTTGACTGGGGAAATAGTAACACCCTCTACATTTTCACCTAATTTGACCGGATATGGACTAGGGAACGGTGTGTCTATTGATTGGTCCATTTCAGACCGCTTCTTACCGAAGGAATCATCTTCCAAATTAGTGTTCGACCGCGGCGTGTCGTGCGCATTGTCTACGTCCCCGTTACTAGGGCGGATGTCGTAGTGCTGGCCGCCATTTTGAAGGTCAGAGGTCGTATCAGACTCGTTTTTCATCTTCTGCGTGTGAAAAGGCTTGCTGGTGGTTGTCCCCGAGTTTCCTGTGAGTTTAGCCACGCGTCGCATCGGAATGAAAACAGATGGATAGCTTAGTCCAACGCGTTTAGCGTTTCTCGATACAGAACTTGGTCCTTTCTGAGGTGAGCCAGTGGGTTTCTCAGAAACGTGATCAAATTCATCGAAAGACGAAATTCGATTCGTAATTCCCAAACTTCTGGGTTGGAAGTGGGGAGATTCTGTTGCAATAGGAGTTTCATTAGGGATGTCTTTATCTAAATGCTGATTTGAAATAGAACTTAAATTTTCAATGCCAATAGATGGAACTTGGATGTCCTCGACTGGAGTTTTAATTGGTAAAATGTCGAAAGATTCTAAAGAAGAAATACTGTGTGACGAATCGTCATTATTTTCACCACGACTGACGTCATGCCATTTTTCACCTTGGTTATGTACTGGCGAGTGTTCCTTTGATTCTAGGTGTTCATCATTCTCGCTTCTCCCTAGTCTATCATTATGATCAAATGGTGGTCCTTCATTTTGTATAGCGTCTCCTATATTTTCACCGCTAACTGATGCATCAGGTATGTCTTCATGGTTGCCCGCCGTTGTCTGAAAGTGATTTTCTTTTACGATGACGAGGTCTGAATCAGGGACGGATTCTTGGGAATCAATATTTATTAGCATTTCATTCTGATCTTGATTTTGTCCGTTGACTTTTAAATCATGTGAACTGGAATCAAATGCTGCGTCGGGGTAGATTGATTTTCTCGCTTGGTCGTGCTCCAGATTGCCACGCCCGCTCCCATCAATCGTTGGGTTGTCAATAATACGCGCCTCCCTATTGAGGCCCTGCTCTCTCTTGTTGAGCCCGATGGCCGTTCGATCAGCGTCTGGGGGGCGAAGAATAATCCAGTTAAGTGCTATAGCATCAGCAGCGTTGTTATCAATCATTATTAGTATTATTATAACAACAACAATAATAATAATAATAATAATAATAATAATAATAAGCATTATTATTTTATCGTCGTTGTTATCATTATCATTATCATTATCAACATCATTATTAATATTACCACTATTGTTATCATTATTATTATTATTATTATTATTATTATTATTTACACCATCATTATCATTACCATTATTACTTTTACTATTATTATTAAAATCACTATTATTATTATAACTATTTTAACAAGAATAATGTTTTATGGGTAATAATTAAAGGTGCTGCAAATGATGACCTGTTCTTTTTTATTATAAAACCACCAAGGAATCTTTACTGTGCATATTGCGCACACTGGGTCCCTGTGATTTTCATCATTATTGATAAGCAAAGACCAGCCGTCTTATCGTGAGCTTCTCGCAGATTAAATATACTCTCCCATTAGTACTGGTGCTGGTGCCCACTTGGCAGTGAGGAAAAATGCATTAAGTGCCTTTCCCAAGGGCACTATACAAAATCGGGCATCAGCAGGATTCGAAAACGGGCATTATTTTTATCAGGAGTACAAAGCGCTAAGCATTCGACCACAGTACCGTCTGGCTTCTACACTCGTATAACGCATACTTATACAATAATTTAACAATTGCAAAAAGTAGTCTATAGTATTAATTTACGGATTCTTCAATTTACTGACCCTGTCGTGTCCTTGGCTCATCTCGGCCTCGACCTTGGCGCATCGGCGTCAAAAGCCTCCCATCAAACGTAGTTGTCTTATCCTTATTGGTGGATCCGTCGATGGGTCGACCTTGACCTAGATCTAGTTCTTGGTTCTGAACAGCTTTTGCTCCTAGCTCCTTCGGGCTCTGGGGCGAAATACGTTGCTGTTGATGTTGCTGCTGTGGCTGTATTTGACGACTTTGTTGTTGTTTCTGATGCTGTTGATGCTGTTGATGCTGTTGTGGATTTTGATGTAATTGTTTCCGCTGCGACTGTTGGTGTAGTTCTGACTGCTGGTGCTTCTGTTGTTTTTTAGGCTGTTGTGGCTGAAGATGCTGTTGCTGAAGATCGATTTCTTGAAGATGTTGATCATCGAATGGTATTAACGGCTTCAGCAAATGTAGACCAGCATTAGGATCCACGCGGACAACGATTCCATCAGCGGCTTCCCCATTGCAGCCACAGACCACAGCGACGAAACACAGGACAAAGAGCCCGCACACAGAGGGCGATGCTCCAACCATCTTCACGCAGTCACAGCCAATGAGCCGTGGTATCTTGGCGGAGGAAGTCGTTCAGTACAAAATCGAGAGCTAAATACTAGTTTGTTTGATTGTTTAATGTGAAAGAAAAATTATCTCACTCTCAATCGTGGCTTCACTTTCATATTATTGCAAACCGGTATCTAAGATCGTAGAGACCAAAACTTATAAATCTGAATGCCGTTCTAATAATTGTATGATTAATTTATTGCAAACTGAGAGCTATATAATATTTTCATTTGGTTGATTGTTTAATATCTGTCTTACTCTCAATCGTGGCTTCAATTTCATATTATTACAAACCGGTATCTAACCTCGTGGGGATCAAAACTTATAAAACTGAATGCCGTTATAATCGTATGAATGAATTAATAATTTCAGTGGCGGTGAATGATTGAGGAATGGTTAGAACCAGTGAACATGCATGGGATCACGTTGGATGTCTGTACGAATTAGTTAGTTAGTTAATTTAAGAGTAAAGCCCTGTGCATCACGAGCGGTGATCTCAGGACTTCTGTACGAGTATGAGAATCAAAACGCTTCAGATTTGACACCTTATTGCACCTTTTTGTATGAATATATTCTTGTCTATTGTTATTAATCCCAGGCTTTATCCGACCATCAATCCAGGAAATAGTTAAAATAGTTGAGATAATATCATTTTATCAAGTAGTTAAAATAGTTAAGATGATAAGATATATCAAATTGCATACCGGTATCAACGGATGAATACGCCTGGTTAACCGAAGTTTTAGAAGGTCAGTTTTTGGTGTGAATGACTTCGGGTCAATATCGTGTTAATATCGAATTCCTTATACGTAGTATGATGATATTATTATATAATTATATTATTTACGGTGCTTCGAGCTCCTATGAGAAAAAGCGCGTTATAAATACTTATTATTATTATTATTATTATTATTATTACCGGGTATTATTATACTTTTTTTTACATGTGTTGTATGTGTGTTGTATTCACGATTTGAGTTGGATTAATCTAGCACTGGCTAATCAAGCTGTCCCTCATTCGTCTAGGACACGTGACGAGGCAGTATGCGTGGTCCGTATCTCCAACGGGTCAAATCACCAAATCAACCCTGTGGACAAAAGAGTGAGCATGATCAGTTCACGTGTGGAATTATTAATATACACAGTATTAGACTAGTTGAAAGTCCCGCTCCAGTAATGATGAAAATAATAATAAATGATGTTGATAATGATGATGATGATGATGATGATGATTATAAGGATGATGTTGAGGATGATAAGGAGGAGGAACTTTAGGTGTACACACTTGAGGAGTTTGCGAATCGAAGATACAAAAACTGTTTTGTAAAATCTGGTTAGATAACAAAATATCAGAATAATATCCAGTCAGAATAATTATGATAACAATGATCACAGTTCAATTATAGAGCCGTTTATCAGTAAAATAAATTAATAATAATAATAATAATAATAATAATATTAATAAAAATAAAAATTAAAACACAAAACAAAAAATAAGCTACGAAAAACTATTCAAGTTCCCTTTCATTGTCATGGCCTACATACTGCATTAATTAAGTCATTATTACATGGCACAGTAGTCGAGTGCTTAGCGCTTTGGAGTCATAAAATGGGGATAAGTACCAGCTCTATGGGCCCTCTGGCCTTAAAAGGAATTACTTACTTTACTTACAGGCCTTCTAGAGATACTCAGAATATAATCCTGTAAGGCTTCCCTTTATTGCTATACGCTAGATTGGTAATTAATTGAATAATACTTGAATGGTTAACCTAACATTATACTTTTTCGATTTTTTAGCAGTAGATCATGACAATTTACTACCTATGATGATGACAAAGCGCCTGGAGCTTGTTAATAGAGTGGGGTAGAGCGCTATAAAAATGTTCAATATTATCATTATGATCCTCCACATTATTCCACCCAGCTGTAATTGAGTACCCAGCATTGAAGGCAGTGGAGGATATTGTCAGTATGTTAGAGCATACATATCTGCTCTGTATTCTCCTCTTGGAATTGAGATGGTACTTGAATGTTCAGTCCTGTGGAGGAAATCTAATATGTAAAGGGCTTTGAGACTTTTCCGTGAAAAGCGCTTTATAATAATACACTCTTTGTCTTTTTTATATTTTATATACTTATACGCATACACACATAGTAGATTCTTTTACAAACGATTAAACATAAGGAACGTATTCATTTATTTCTAAACCTACTCGCGAACATGAAACCACTGCTCCAAGAATTGCACTCCAAATGGATGTAAACCAAAACGCACGAGATGCTGCTCCATGGGGATACTCGCTGGGTATGAGGCATACGCTCCTCTCGTTTTAAACGTCTTTCTTGGCAAAGAGCACACAACTCTTGTGTTTCATATTCTAAAAATATGAAAGAGAGAGAGAGAGAGAGAGAGAGAGAGAGAGAGAGAGAGAGAGAGAGAGAGAGAGCGAGAGA
>JAUEKV010059916.1:0-12714 GCA_031833985.1 Ancula gibbosa
GGACTCGAATCCACCGAATCTTGCGTTAGGAGATTCGGGATTCGGCGGTTCTAGCGCGCGGCTGGATTCGCCCGGCATTACTAAATAAGACCCTAAAATCGCATGTTATCAATTACGTGATGTTCTGGATTCATGTTCCTGAGGAAATTTGAAATGGTGGCTGTCAGAATGTGAAATTATTTTCACAAATAATTCTGCTATTTCAAGAGAAATTATCTAAAATTTACCCTAATAATTTATCACACAAACAACTAATTAAAACCCTAAAATCATATCTTCTCATTACGTGATGTTCTTGATTCATATTCTGCAGGAAATTGGAAAGTGAAATTATTTTCACAAATAATTCTGTTATTTCAAGAGAAATTAAACTTAAATTTACACTAAAATCGTATCTTAATAATCTCATCAATTACGTGATGTTCTTGGTTCATGTTCCGCAGGAAGTTGGAGATGGTGGCGGTCTTGGACGTTCCCGTCTCCCCCACCAGCGCCACTGGCCGCTTGATGTTGACCATCAGCTCCAGGAGCCAGGTGGCACGCACAGTGTCCACCGTGGGGACCAGGATCTCGTAGAACTTGAGGTCCGGGTTGTGCACGTACTTGGGCACCAAGGCGCTCCATGGGATCCACTTCTTCTGCTCCCCGTCGTAGAAATATTCATAGATTGTCTGGTTGCCGGGCAGCTCACCTGGAAGAAAAGGGCGGAAAGAAATTGTAATATTGTTGCAAAATATAAAGGGGTTAAATATAATAAGAATAAAGTATATACCTCCATGTAATATTAATAATAATATTTAATTGTTTGAAGGGTTAATAAAAAAGGGTTCATATGATATCTACATTTCGGGTTGAAAGACCATGCCTGTATACCCGCTCTAAACAGGTTTTAAGAAGTATAATACATGTACAGTCAAATGTCAGGACGAAGTTTATATTTCCTATGAATGTAATAAGAATAAAGTATACATGTAAAACATGTATTAAAAATAGTTAATTGTTTGATTCTTTAATATTTAAAAATAAAGTATTCAAACGTATAAAATTAAAAGGTAATAAGATACAGAATTCTAAATTTTAAAAACTATATCACGCTGGACATAGTGATTGACTTTACTCTATCCCGTCATCTTGAACCATAATGTTGTATAGATCAATAAATATTTCTAAGTATTTATACTTATGTATTTAATAATGCATTTATCATGACCTGATTTATTATGACACAACATGTATATAACTAAATCTAAATGTATTATGTAGACTGGTCCGCACATTATCAAAAATAATAATACATGTAATACAGTTTCAAGGGTAAAAATTAAATAAATCTCATTTACATGTGTCATATTTATTGTAAGGTTAAATTTGATTAATTACAAAGTTAACAAAAACCTTTTCTATTCCGTATAATTATTCTTATGACCTTTCTGAAATGAGCAAGGGCAAAAAAATAATATCTTTACACTTAACAGCTTTAATTTAATTTAATTTTAAAGAAGTACAATCAGATTGAATCTGAAATTATCCAAGAAAAATTACAGCAAATTGCATTAAGATTTAGATCTAGATTTAAGCATTCCATCATAATATAGCTACCTCACATTGACTTAAACGAAATGGAAGTTGTTAATTGTATTGTAGAAATGCAAGAGTGACGAACAGAATTAATTGTCTGTTCAATGTGGATTATCTAAAAAATTGAAAAGGTCTTTGCTTAAAATGTTTATTCAATGTTGATGATCTAAAGGGTTAATAAAGGTATTTGTGTAAAATGGTCTGCACAGCGACATAAAGCCTTAAAGCTGATAAGCTTGGAATCATGAATGTAAGAATTTGATCTTCCAATCCAATCCATTAAGTCGCAGATTCAATGGTGAAGATTAACGCGACTGTGACAAACATCTTGTTTTATCTATTTAAAAGATTGAGCAATAAAAGCACTAGGAGAAGACTCAAGAAATTGGTGAGAGCAAAGGAGGAATGGAATTGAAAAGTGTTGCAAATTAAAATCAACACACTCCTCTCACACACCAAAAAAACTCAACACAACCTCCTTCCACAAAGACAGCAACAATCCAACTCGAACAAAATGAAAATGAAAACCACAACTGTAACCGTCATTGAAATAAGAGTCCTTCTCTGTGGACCTCCCACTTTAATGCAGGAAAACACTTATCTGGTTTGTATGTATACATGTATTTGCATTTTTAAAAAAAGAAGGAAATATAATAATAAGAGCCAAACAAAAAGATTAAAAGTAAATTGCAATTAGAAAAACAAAAAAAGAATTTGAATAAAAACAACAAATTTTTAAACAAAACTAAATAGGGATTTCCGAAAACAGTTTGAAAACATAAAGCAAGATATAACCCATTTCTTTTAAAACTGTGAAAAACTGAAACATGAAAATGTTTGTCAGTTTGGCATTGAGGTGATGAGGCCGAACATTTAGTGATGGAATATCTGGAGTCGAGCTTAATATCAATCATAGACAAAAAATATCAATCAAATATCAATTTCCTGACCCAACTTACTCAAAAACTCCTCAAATTGCTGATACAACAACAATTTTTTTTTGGCTCCTTCATGGTAAAGATATTCAAATATAAAATGATTCATGTGTAAAATATATCAAGCTCAAAAGTTTTACAAAGTGCAGTTATCAAACTAGGGATACAATATTAATGAAAGATATTGTTTAGATGTTAGCAATTTTAAAAGAAAAGTATGCATAAGATTTTTAATTATTATACATGTATTATACAATCAGATTATATGTGGGAAAAACAAACACAAAGATGAAACTTAACAAAAACTTTTTAACAAATTATGATTAGCTGCAGTCGTGTATGTATTAAAAATTTGTTATAATTTAACACTACAAACTATTATTCAAAAGAGCATATTAATTGAATCTAGTTCTATATTAGTAGATCTGAAACAACACAGTCATGAATATATATGTATTTGATATAATTTAACACTACAAAACTATTATTCAAAAGAGTATATTTGAATCTAGTTCTACATTAGTAGATCTGAAACAACACAGAGTCAAAGAGGCTACATCGTGGGCATGGAATGACAAGTGGCTAGTAGCTATCTGAATAATATATTAAACTAGGTGAAATTAATCATGCACGTTATATGTCACATCAATGACATGAAATTTGATTACAGGCATATATTTCTAGTCTATATATTTCTATAACACATATACATGTGTAATACCATAGAAGAACAATAATAAAATCAATACTGGATATGTTGGGTATAAAAACAAAGACAACATATTATATATAAATTTAGTATCAACTATAATATTATAGTATGGTGGTTATATTAGCTATTGTAAACACAACATTTTAGTAATTCAAATTCAGTTGTTCACAAAAATATGACACTACAATGATGTAAGTAAATGAAACACATAAGTTTAGTATGGATTATAATAGAATATCCTATATGGTTATATGGTTACTTTTGCTATTGGGTATAACTGGGATATCGTGTCAGGTAGATTAAAAACCAAATCAGGTCCAGGACCCTCATAAACACTTTCGGCCTTCAAATTCAATCTCAAAACGGAACTTTTAAAACTTCATTTCGACACCCAAGGAAATCAAAGTTGCACTTTTGGAACTATAGGGAACTATTAGCTGCTGCTACATATTATTTAGTACTATATGTAAAGTGCTACTGAGCTCCTCAGGGTGGATAGTTTCAGGGCTATATAAATCGATTATATTATTATTATTATTATTATTACTTGTATTATTATCATTATCAGGTTTTTTTCTTGACACGTTATCCCAGGTTTGCCTGCTATTGTATCTAGGCACACAAATTCTATACTAAATCAAAAAGCCTTATGACCGACCTGCTGAGGCGTACTTGGACTCTTCCGTGACTACGGTCAGTGAGGCCAGGTACTTGACGTAGGCATCAAACTTGACGCGCCCATCCTCCAACAGGGCTCCTCCCACCGACCACATGAGGGCCTGGATGAAGAAGGACTCCAACTCCATCGGGTCAACAACCTCCTTGGTCAGTTGAGCGTTGAGCATCATAGTCAGTTGGTTGACCTAGATGTTAGGAAGACAGTTCAGAAATCTACAAGTAGGTCTTAAAAATATAATGAAATAAACATCCTCTTCTTATTTTTCTCCTCTTCTTTCTTGTTCCCTCTCATTTTTTCCTTCTTTTCTTCATTTTTGAATCCTTCATTGATTGATTCATCCATTTCTTCATTCATTCATTCATTCATTATTTATGTCATTCATTCATTCTTTCTTCATTTTTTCTCTCTCCCAAATAATGTTCATTAAAAGAAATTCACCTATTTTCTCTGCCTCTCGCCCTTTATGTACTATGCATAAACAAAATCCTACAAAGAAGTCTGAAAATAATGGCCAATGTTTCATTTATCCTTAGAGCACAATAATATGGACTCAGTGCGCTACAGAAATGATTGATTATTATTGTTATTATTATTTAATCTGAACGGCAGAGAAACATCATCTGGAGATGGAAAAACGTACCATGTTCAAGTTGGTTAGCGGTACGATTGTCTTCATCTTTTCTCCTTGTCGTCCATCCTGGATTCCTTCAATCACAAGATCAATACAGCTGGGAATGTATTTTTCATACAGCAAATTCAAGTCATCAATTTCTGCCTTTGTTGGACGGGTAGCAACCCATTTCTGCCAATACGGTTTGAAGCCAAGATTCTTCGGGTCGACGTACACCATACCGCAACGGGAAATGGTGGCTGGGGAAGCGTACTGAAGATCAAACACCTGGTGGAGAAATTAATGAGAATTAAAATCCCATCATAAAAATAAAAGGTCTTAATCTTATATCGTATCATATCATATCATTAATTATTGAATAAATAATACATGTACATAAATAAAGATTATTGAAAAAGAATTGGAAATTGAAAATTGAATAAAAAAGAAGGTTGCTTGAAATATATTTGTATCAAAGACACATTAATACATTCCTACCGGGCGACGAGTATTCTCGCAAAATGACTAATCATTATCCAGTCCAATATTTCTTTTAATCCAATCCTATTTTATATTATCTTATCATTTCCGATTCAATACTTGACCCTTCATTCATGCCTGGGTCAGAAATCAAAACAAAAATGGGCAAACCGTACAAATTAGCTGATTATCAGTGGAAAGGCAAAATTTAAGAGGCAGCCCCAGACATGGCCTGAATAGGTCTGGGAGGCAACTCTAGGCTGGAATGAGTTAATTAATGGCATAGAAGTCCTACTGAATTACCACCAGGTCCAAAAACCCCAGTAACTCTGTATAGTGTGTAGCGTGTAGTAGAGCGCCTCGCAAGCACTCCATCATAATCATAGTTCTATGTTTAATGCGCTTTGAACACACATTCATTTCTTGGATACATGCTATATAAAATGTCATTCATTATCATTATTATTATGATTATTACTATGATTATCATTATTATGATTATTATTATTATTATTATTATTATTATTATTATTATTATTAACATTATTATTATTATCATTATTATTTTGATTTTGATTATTATTATTATTATTATCATCATCATTATTATCATTATCATTAACTTACCTCGAACAACATGGCACAATGTTTCTGGAGTCGAATTCGTTCACCATTGGCCAGTGTCAGCAAGCGGTTGTCGTCCATGACCGAGTTCATGTTCTCTACCCACAATGCATCAACGTCTCCATCAAACACGATGTACTTCCTTTCGGTCTTGTCGGTGGGCCGGTTCATGTCGCGGAAGATGTTGGACAGCAGTCCGTCCGTCCAGTCCCTGGTGACGGGGTCAAGGATGCCGTAGAGTTCGATGACGGAACGGTCCTTGGGGTTGATGACGAATAGCTTGGTGGTGATGCCCAGCCTGGGAACAAAGAAGGGGAGATAATCAAACAGAAATAATAATAAATAACTACCCAAAATTATTTATGCTTCTAAAATTTTTAATAATTTGGTAGGGCACTTTAGAATTTATTAGAAATACATGGACACATTTATTATTATTATTATTATTTTTATCATTATTATTATCATTATTATTATTATTATTATTATTGGCATTAACTGCTGGAAAAGGACCATAGTCCAGCAGTTGGGGATCAGCGAAGTAAATTAAAGTAAAGTAAAGTATATTATTATTATTATTATTATTATCATATTATTATTATTATTGTTGCTACTGTTGTTGTTATTGCTGCTGTTGTAATTGTTATTATCATCATTATTATTATCATCATTATTATTATCATCAAAGGCGTTTTCATCAAGTTTCCACTCACTTGGTCTGGGACTGCGCCAGAGTGTTGATCACCACGGATTTCCCACCGCCAGTTGGTCCAACGATCATGGTGGTGTGACGAGTCAACATGGTCTCGTACATCTGGACTACTTTGTCGACCTAGTGGAGGCAGCGGAAGGAAAACATTTAACCAAAAACAACTCAAAAATATAAAACATATTGTTGATATAATGGAAATTTTGGAATTTCAATTTTAATTATTCAAATCTTCCAACTTCAATCCCCTTATCAATCCATACAAACCCTCAATCATTAACATAGGGCACTAAATATGCTTGTCTTTCAGTACACATTTCATAGTCGCATCTATATTCATCAATGAAGAGTGATTTTTTAATCTAATTAGCGCTTTTAAACTAAAAAGTCTCAATCTCAAAACGTTTTACGCATTAAATCCCCCCAGCAGGCCTGATCATTCAAGTACCATCTCAACTCCACGAGGAGAATACAGAGCATTATAACTATGTAGGATCTAACATACTGACTAGATACTCCACTGCCTTCAATGCTGGGTACCCAACTACTGCTGGATGGACTGGGGTGGCCATGAAAAATTCCTGTCCCCCCTGGTTTTCGGACTCGGGACCTCTGACTTTGAAGTGAGGCACTCTACCACTGAACTAACGGGCCATCCACTTACTAGATGGATTGGATTAGATCCATTTGTGAGGACATTGCAGTATCTGGTTGGTTAATTAATTTTTAAATAAAGCCCTGTTCACCATGAGCGGTGATCTCAGGGCTACTAACGGTTCCGTCTTTCTTCTGGACATTATCAATGGATTTAAACATACATTTCTGAGTGCATTAAACAACATGTCAAAATATAAGATATAGGTTTAAAAATGTTCAATCATATAACGATGACAAGTTTTGTGAGACAAGTTAGATTATCTCAAACAGGTACCTGTTCGAGATAATCTAGGTTTTCTCACAAAACTTGTGATCGTTTTATGATTGAACATTTTTAAACCTATATCACACATGTGTGATGACATTTGTGAGGACATTGCAGTACCTGGTGGGGAAGGAGCTGGTAGCCGTTGTCCTGGAGGACTTGCTCCACCGCATCGTTGAAGTTGGGGTACCGCACACGGGGGCAATCGAGGCCAGGGAAGAGATCGGAGATGAGGCCCAAGAAGAGTGGGACGTCTTCATAGACAAACTTGGGAAGATTCATGTCTCTCAGAGCTCTCATAAGCACAACATCCTTAAGAAGAAAATGGGAAAAATTTGATAAAAATGATCAGATTTCGACCAAGACTTAATCACAGCACCACATATTATGATGATGATGATGATGATGATGATAATGATAATGATAAGGATGATGATGATGATGATGATGATGATGATGGAGATGATAATGATAATGATAAGGACAACAATTATGATGATGATGATGATGATGATAATGATAAGGACAACAATTATGATGACAATGATGAAGATGATGATGATAAGGATAATAATGATAAGGATGAAGATGAAGATGATGGTGATGATGATGATGATAATGATGATGGTGATAATGATAAGGATGATAAAAAAAATGATGAAGGGATGATGATATCAATGATAATGATAAGGATGATAATGATAAGGATGATCATGATTATGACGATGATGGAGATAATGACTCCATAGCCATTACATAGCCATCACATAGCCATTAATAGTGTCCTTACCTCAGCCAGGTCAGGGGAGCCTCTCTTCAACTCCCCAGCCATGACCAGCACGGACTTCAAGGCCCTCAGACCAAAGTCGTAGTGGTACTGCTTGGACAGCTGCTCCTTGGCCAGTTTGTACAGCACCGTCATCTTCTTGGCCAGGATCTGGTATGGTAGATAATAATAATGATAATAATCATAATAATAACAATAAGATTAACAATAATAATAGTAATAATCATATTTTAATGGAGCTAAGCCTCTAAGTGTACGACGCATCAAAGACTCAAAAGACCCAAGTCAAAGAACTCTGAAAATGTGCATGGATTTATATCTAATGATAGCGGTTTACATGGTAGGGTTAAGAAACAAAGATATAATAATTTTTATTTTTATTATGTCATTATCGCTAAATATTCACCTCTTAGTCGTCACCTCGGGGCGGCGTCGTACAATTACAAATTAGATCTAGGCCGGTGAACGATTTGATTTAATAATATAAGGCTAGAATCTCGATTAGCCTTATAACTTTAGATCTAGATCTATCTAGAGTAGATCTAGATCTAGAAGGAATTTACTTTAGCTAAGATGGGGTACTAAGAAAGAAAAGTAAACAGCAAACTGGTTCGAACCCCGCCTTTGGGTCTTTTTTCTCTGTCAATTTTTCTCCATCTTTTCTTCGTACTTGTCTCGTCTTCAAATTATGGGGTTCTAAATCAAATTTTAATCTGGTTAATAAAATTATAACTATTTTCTAAGAAAGAAAAGAAATCATCCTTTCCCATATATGGACGTACCTTGGCCAGCAGGAAGCCCTCAGAGAACAACATGATTTCGCAAATCTGCTGCAAGTCGGGTACGATGACGACTACGGGTCGGAAGAGAGCCTTGACGGATTCCGGCAACTCGGTACGGCCGGCGTAGCCAGGGTTCATGGTGATGAAGACACCCACCCTGGAGTCCATGTCAATCTCCTGTCCTTCAAACTGGAAGAAAGAGAAGACAAATGAAGTAGAAGACACTCAGTCAGAAGAACCTTAAAACCCATCTTTTTAGGTCGACTTTTCTTAATGTTTAGGCAGGGTACTTTTAATGTTGATTTTAATCCAATCATAATATGTTTTGAAATGTATGAAGTTGTCTTGTACGGCGCATAGAGCTTTTAATGCGAAGATAATGCGCCCTATAAATTCATTTTATTATTTATCATTATTATTATTATACAGAGCTTATCTTAAATAGTGGTTGAGCAGTATGTTATCATTGTTATTATTATTATAATGATTATGATTATTATTGTTGTTGTTCTTATTGCTGTTATTATTATTATTATTATTATTATGATTACCACCATTATTATTATTGTTTTTGTTGGTGTTGTTGTGGTCGCTGTTGTTGTTGTTCTCATAGTTATTATTATTATGATTATCATTATCATCATTTTTATTATAATTATCAATATTATGATCATTGTCATCATGTTTATCATTATTATCATTATCATCATCTTTATTATTATTATTATTATTACTAGTACTATTATTACTATTACTATCATTATTACTATTACAATTACTCTTATTATTATTATCTTTATCATTATTTACGTGGAATCGTTTCAGGTTGAGCACGAGAGCGTTCTGGATGGTCTTCAGTTGGGTTGAGATGACGGACAGCACGGACACGTCGATGCGGTTGAACTCGTCGAAGCATCCCCAGGCTCCACACTGGCACAAGCCAGACAGGATCTTGCCGACAGCCTGAAACAGTATTGATGACGAAACTAAAATCTTTCCCGAAAAGCCTGATATAAAGTATTGATGACAAAAATTAATTCTTTCAAAAAAGCCTGAAACAGTATTGATGACGAATTTACAATCTCTCAAAAAAGATAAAGTATTGATAACGAAAATTATTTCTTTCAAAAAGCCTGATATAAAGTATTGATAACGAATTTAAAATCTTTCAAAAAAGCCTGATAAAGTATTGATAACGAAAATTAATTCTTTCAAAAAAGCCTGAAACAGTATTGATGACGAAAATTGATTCTTTCAAAAAAGCCTGAAAAAGTATTGATGACGATTTAAAAATCTTTCCAAAAAGCCTGAAAAAGTATTGATGACGATTTAAAAATCTTTCCAAAAAGCCTGATAAAGTATTGATAACAAAATTAATTCTTTCAATAAAGCCTGAAAAAGTATTGATAACGAAAATAAAATCTTCCCAAAAGACTTGAAAAAGTATTGATGAGGAAAATAAAATCTTCCCAAAAAGCCTGATATAAAGTATTGATGACAAAACTAAAATCTTTCCAACAAGCCTGATATAAAGTATTGATGACGAAAATAAAATCTTCCCAAAAAGCCTGATATAAAGTATTGATGAGGAAAATAAAATCTTCCCAAAAAGCCTGATATAAAGTATTGATGACGAAAATAAATTCTTTCCAAAAAGCCTGATATAAAGTATTGATGACGAAAATAAAATCTTCCCAAAAAGCCAGATATAAAGTATTGATGACGAAAATAAATTCTTTCCAACGGCTTGATAAAGTATTGTTAACAAGAATATGGTACCAGTATGTCAATACAATTAATCGAATGTACTTGCAAATCAAAATGAAATAAATTGTAATCATGCAATAATGATGCTTTATACAAGTGTACAGATCATGCATAATATATCATTTAAAAATAATTATTATTTTTATTATTATTAAACCGATGCACGATCGATAGGAGAATTTTTATTTAGTTTTTAAACAGCCGGCTGACTCAAGCGATACTGAAAGGGTGTGGAATTATATCCTCAATCATAGATCCAGACAGATCAAAACAAAACAATAAATAAAAAATACAATAATAATAATAATAATAACCATCATAATAATATAATCGATTTATATAGTGCTGAAGCTATCCACCCAGAGGTGCTCAGTAGCGCTAATAATAAAAAAACACAACAATAATAAAAAAACACGCCACCAAGTCTGACCTTGTAGTCCATGCCCTCTCCACAGTTGGTGACCACGCACAGGAGACCCAGCGCCTTGGCCAGATCTTTGGTGGTCTCAGTCTTGCCTGTTCCAGCTGGCCCGGCTGGCGCACCTCCAAGGTTCATGGACAGCGCCTAGCGAGGAGAGACAGACGGACATTAGCATCTCATCAGAGCCAATTGTAGAAGAGACAGATAGCGCCTAGCGAGGAGAGACAGACGGACATTAGCATTTCATCAGAGCCAATTGTAGAAGAGACAGATAGCGCCTAGCGAGGAGAGACAGACGGACATTAGCATTTCATCACAGAGCCAATTGTAGAAGAGAGAGATAGATGTATCATCGGCGAGAAAGACGGAGCATGTCGTAGGAGAGGAAGATAGACATTATCATTTTATCGATGGAAAATGACATAATTAAATAAATTGATACATTCATTTGTTTTTGTTTTTAAATACAATAAATGTAATTTATGATTGTACATATATATTACTTTTGTTTATGTCCAACTTTCGCTTGTTAAAAGTGATAATAAAATGAATTAAATTGAATAAATCGCATAATATTATTATTATTATCTGTTACAATATTATATCAAAATTAACTGCGTGTGGATGAGGTAAATCCTGTCTGCTACAATAATATATTAAATTACCTGCATTTTCATATTATTATTATTATTATTATTATTATTATTATTATTATTATTATCTTTCTTACACAAATTTATCAAATTACCTGCGTGAGTGTGAGGTAAATTCTGTCTGCTACAATAAATTATCAAATTACCTGCGTGAGGGTAAGGTGAATCCTGTCTGCTACAATAATTTATCAAATTACCTGCGTGAGGGTAAGGTGAATCCTGTCTGCTACAATAATTTATTCAAATTACCTGCGTGAGGGTAAGGTGAATCCTGTCTACTACTTACCTGTGTGAGGGTGAGGTAAATCCTGTCGGTCAAGGGCGTGATGACCAGGCGCCCGTTGAGCCCCATGTACTCGTAGCCATAGCCGAAGTCTCCGGTGCACTGGCGGATGACCAGCTCGTCCGGCTCCTTGACCCAGTAGAAGCGCAGCTGTGACTCCCACTCAAACTCCCTGGCGTCCATGATGCTGCAAGGGCCAACACCAAGTGGAAATACACGTAGTTATGAATCGCAAGGGAATATAAATAATTAAAAAAAAAAAATAAAAAAAATATAGATCATTTACATTGGGCACATAGTTAGGAATCGCAATAGAATATAAATAATTAAAATAAATAAATAATAATATTAATAATATAGATCATTTATATTGCGCCCACTCCCTTATACAACAAACTCTTGATGCACGTAGTTAGGAATCGCAATAGAATATAAATAATAAATAAATACAGTAGAACCTCCGAATAAGGACCACCCATTTTGCAAAGCCAAAGTGGTCTTTAGTGGGAGGTGGTATTTATTCGGAGGGGTGCTATTGGGAGGTTTCACTGTAATAATATAGATCATTTATATTGCGCCCACTCCCTTATACAATAAAGCTCTTGGTGCACGTAGTTAGGAATCGCAAGGGAATATAGTAGAATCCCCGGATAAGGAAAATAAGAGAGAGAGAGAGAGAGAGAGAGAGAGAGAGAGAGAGGGAGGGCGGGAGAGAGAGAGAGAGAGAGAGGGAGAGAGAGAGCGAGAGAGAGAGAGAGAGAGAGAGAGAGAG
>JAUEKV010062136.1:0-12709 GCA_031833985.1 Ancula gibbosa
GTCTCTCTGTCTCTCTGTCTCTCTGTCTCTCTGTCTCTCTGTCTCTCTGTCTCTCTCTCTCTCTCTCTCTCTCTCTCGCTCGCTCGCTCGCTCTCTCTCTCTCAAATATTTGATAGTCACAACGTATTATCACTTTAGCATCTTTAGCAATTATTATATTATTCTATGTAGAACTCAAATTACATTGAGAAATATTATCCCATATTATTATTATGACATCTATGTAAACTGTAAAACTATGTAAGTCTAAATTTCTCTTCGGGGATAAATAAACAATATTAAATTGAATTGAATTGAATTATACTGTATACTATTTAGTACTGTGTAAAGCGCTACTGGACACCCGCGGGTGGATAGATTCAGCGCTATATAAATCGATTATATTTATTATTTATTATATTGTTTATTATTATGCCCTTGTCTTTTCAGTCGATCGAAAGAGGTGCTGGACGAGTTGCCGGAAGGCCTTCTAGCCATCGACAGCTTTTGGTTGGGCGGCCTTCCTAAAGTGATGACGTCAGCTCTCGGCTACGTCATACCGGTAGCAATTAATGTGCTGCATCACCATGCCAATGATGCTGACAGCTCATCAGTGCCTTATCCTTCCCAAACTTCCCTTGGTCCTGTTGGTCCTGATGGTGCCGTCGGTCCGACCTCAGACGCGTCCAGTCGAGTTGCCCGAGATGTGTTCCACACCATCGACGCCGACAACGACGACTCTGACGATGCCAACAGCACCAACCAAACGCAGCAACGCACGTCCTTTATGCACGACTTTCTCAGGTGAGTACATTATAGTCGGAAATAGTTTATAAGACCCCTATGGGACAGAGACGATACAAACAGAAATCGTTTATTAGACCCGCTCTATTGGAGGGAGACGAGACAAACAGAAATAGTGTATTAGATCCCTATTGGACGGAGACGAGACAAACAGAAATAGTTTGTTCGACTCCTATTGGACGGTGACGAGACAAACAGAAATAGATTAGTAGACCCATCATATTGGACGGAGACGAGACAAACAGAAATAGTGTGTTATACCCGTATTGGACCGAGACGAGACAAACAGAAATAGTTTATAAGATCCATATTGAACGGAGACGAGACAAACAGAAAATATTTTGTTAGATCCCTATTTGGATGGAGCCGAGACAAATAGAAAGATAAAATGAGAATTGAATCCTGGATTCAGCTGGGTCGAGGCCACGGTAACGCTTATTGTCTATGTGATACATCAGACTTCCTTTCCCATATCTTTTTAAAAAATGTAAACAATTCTTATTAATGTCAATTCAATACTCTTTTTTTTATCCCCGAGGGACAAATATGAACAGAACAATACAATTAGTAGACAATTAGAATCTAGATGTTTTCTCTTTGGCAGATGCCTTCAATATTTTATCAACATGAAATCCTCGGACCCGCATTACCAGCTGACCAAAGATTGCCTGGACGTGAAGAACTTTGAGAGTCAGAGTGACCTGTACTCGGACTTCTCGTCGTCGCATGGCAACGGCAACGCCGACCCGGAAGCCGGGTTTGGGTTTGGGAGGAACAGATCTCATAACGCTCCATCGTCAGGCCTGGCGTTCAACCTGCTCAACACCGTGTCCAACGGGAGTGACGCCGTCACGTGGTTCAGAATCGGCTACATCACCACCTACGGTCACCATGACCTCAGGACCGTCTTATGGCCCGGTCAGTTAAAAGTTGAGCGAGAGAAGGGGAGAAGGGGAGAGGGTGGGGGAGAGAGGGAGGGAGGGGAGAGGGGAAGAGGGGCAGGAGAGAAAGGGAGGAAAGAGGGGGAGAGGGTAAGAGGAGGGGGAGAGAGAAGGGGCGAGAAGGAGAGAGGGGAGGGGAAAGGGGGAGAGTGTAAGAGGAGGAGGAGAGCGGAGAGAAGGGGCGAGAAGTTGAGCGTCGTCTCGGGATATCATCATCAACGAGATAAAGGGAGAGAGGAGGAGAAGGGGAGACAGGGAGAGACAAGGAGGGAAGAAAGATGGGGAGAAAAGGGAGAATGGCGGGAGATGAGGGGAGAGATTGCGAGAAAAAGGGAGAGAAGGGGGACAGTGGTAGAGAAGAGGAAAAAGGAGAGAGAAGGGGAAATAGAGAGAGGAAGGGGAGAGAGGGGCAAAGAGGAGAAAGGGGAGAAAATGGAGGATATAGAGAGAAAGGGGAGGGGAAAGAGGAGGGCAGGGATGGGGGGAGAAGGAGTGAGAGAGGATTATGCTAACAATTACCATTATAATGTTAATAATTATCTTTATTATCCTTAAAGGCAATGTCTTGTATATCGGTTTACGTGTTATTCAGTCCAAATTACAGTACAATTAGCTGGGTACCCGGCTTTGTACGGGGTTGTAAATACATTAGATGGTTATCCTGCGAACAGTTTGTTGGCCGGGTGGATTGAACGCCGTCTAGAGACATCATCAAAGAGAGAAGGATAGAGAGGATGAGAGAGATAATAACAAAAATACAATAAATGAGGGTTAATGTCCTCAAAGGCAATGTGTTGTACAATGGTATACACGTTATTCATTCCAAATTACAATACAACAACTAGCTGGGTAACCGGATTCGCTCAGGGCTGTAAAAACATTATATGGATGCTGGTTTGTAAAGGTTTGGCTTAGTTTGAATGGAATGAATTACCTGCTGTTACAAAAACTTCTGAATAGATGCGGCACTCTAATACATTATCACATAACATTACATTTATACAAATACAATTATATAATAATAATTGCATTGAATAATGAAATTAATACCAAGATGATGATGTTAATGATGGTGGTAGTGGTGGTGGTGGTGTTGACAATGGTGATGTAGATGGCGGAGAGGATTAATCATGTAGAGTGTGAGAAGGGGATGATTGATTGCAATAATAGTCGTTGTTTCAATAAAAGTAATTACGCTAATGCATGAATTGGGGGCAGGTGGTCCTGGGAGAATGAATGGAAAGAACTGATTCATTGATGCATTTATGTTGAAGCCTTTCAAAGAAGCGTCTATCTGTAGGCCACTCCAACATAATCAGTCGCTTAATGAGGCAAATCATTGATGCATTAGACCCAAAAGAAAAGTCATTGAGGGATAATAATGGGATGGGTGGAAGTAGCTACATAGATGAATAGATATAAAAACATACAGATGGTTGGATAAATAATTATGGAGAGAAATCGAAAGATAAAGAAAAAATGATAGAAAGAGAGGCAAATGAGAGCGAGCTAGAGAGGGGGAGAGAGTGGGGATAGAGAGGTGTATCTGAGAGAGAGAGATAGGGAGGGAGAGAGAGAGAGACAGAGAGAGAGAGACAGAGAGAGAGAGAGAGAGAGAGAGGGGGAGGGAGAGGTGTATAGAGAGAAAGATATTATCATGTTTATTATTTTCATTATCATTATCTTTATCATTATTATTATTACTATCCACACCACCATTGACCAATGGGTGTGCAGGACACAACATCTACGGGCCGTCTCCCCGCTTCCTGAAGACCTACATGGTGGTGACCAGGCCTGCAGAGCCGTTCGTCTTCGTCACAGGCGCCGTGGACAGCAAGGAGGACTGCTTCGTCGACCTGCCCTGTATACAGGTGAGTTGGCCGAAGTGGTTCTTTGTCTTTTCGCTTCCTCAACTATTCCTATATATCCTAATATGTAAATTCCTTCAAGGCCATAGTGACGCCGATGGTGTAACGGTTAGCGCTTTTGTACTACGAATCGAAAGACACCGGGTTCGAGACCGACTTCAACCACGCCGGTGTTATGCCCTTGGGAAAGGCATTTTACACTAACCCACACTTCACACAGATACTGACGTCTTCTCCAGGGGGTGATTATTGATCACTCGTTCTGCTTAGCGCCTAGAAACTGGGGATAAGCACCAGCTCTATATGCCTTATGGCCTTAAATGAATTACTTTTCAAGGCCATCTGGTCCATTATGAGCTGGTGCTTGTCCCCAGTTTCTATGGCGCTAAGCAGAACCAGGGATCAATGAACACACCCTGGAAAAGACGCCCGTTTCTTGGAAGTTTTTACTTTCCTAGGAAGATTGGTGCTGGTAGCCACTAAGTACCTGGGTGAAGTGGAACTGTTAGTGGAGCCAAGGTTACTGCACGACACAAAACGTGGTGCATGGGGATTCGAACCCACGACCTTGATCATGATCTAACAACTCGGCAACTGTGCCGCCAGTGTCCTCATGGAAGCACCTCATTCAGGTTGCCATGATGCATTTTTGCAGGAATCTACGTCTTACAAAACATTCCAGAATCAACACCAACAATTATGCCCAACATCCCCATCCGACCTCAAATATCAATGATCAGAATTGAGCCAACTTCGAGTAACAAACATATACAGATACCGGAGTAAGATGATATTTTCAAAATGGCATCTAAACAGAAGGAATCTATTTGTCCATTTTCCAGGTGGCCAACAGCTCCCAGTCCGTGCTGACCAAAGTAGTGGAAGACTTCCAGACTGACGGGAGACTGGTCAACAAGCTCTACACCATCCATTGCTGCACCGGCCTGACCCTTGACCTACTCTACCAGCTGTCTCTGGATCTCAACTTCCAGTAATTGGCATAATCCCATTATAGATCTATGAAATTTTGAACTTTTCTAAGTTCAATCAATCTGATTTTAAAAATAGAATAGATCTATGTAGGTAGATTTCTATTCACAATAAGAATAAAACTGCTCACACCAATAATAAAATTAAGTAAGTCTTAGGACCAGCGTAAAACTGGCCTTGTAGATATACTCACTGCACTCAATTTTAGATCTATTCTACCTACGATAATAAAGACAAGTAGTAAGAACGAAAAACAAATATAAATAAAGAGGTGAATCGACCCTAGGAAAAGAGGGAAAAAAATGATAAAAAATGGAGAAAAAAAAGACTTGGCCAATATGGGGATCGAACCCACGACATTCGCGTTATTAGCACGACGCTCTAACCAACTGAGCTAACCGGCCGTCTGACAGTTGTGGCTATTGTAATATTAAGGAACGGGTCGCGCATTTGTATAATTCGCCGACCGGTTACGCCTACTATTTATTGTTGATCTTCCGAAGGAACAAAAACTGGAAATGGCAGATCGATCGTTAAGCGGAAAATTGCAATGTACCCTTGTGCCAAATTTCAAGTTTGTACCTTGAGCGGTAATGGCGGAGAAGGCGATAATAGTTTACCGAGTTCACAAATTTATAATAGATCATCTACATCTTGCTATCTTATCATCTACATCTTTGCTATCTTATCATCTACATCTTTGCTATCTTATCATCTACATCTTTGCTATCTTATCATCTACATATGTGCTATCTTATCATCTACACCTTGCTATCTTATCATCTACATATGTGCTATCGTATCATCTACACCTTGCTATCTTATTGTGTGTTCCAGGTACATCGTCTACTTCGTCAACGACACCAACTACGGCACCCAGGTAGGAGACCGATGGACGGGCATGGTTGGTGACGTAGTGGATGGGGTGGCTGACGTCATCGCAGGCTCGTTCAGCGTGACGTCATCCAGGATGCTGGCCATCACGTACACCTCCCCGTTCTACAACAACGACTTCGCCATAGCGGCGGGCCAGGACGGGAACTACGTGTCCATCTGGGCCTTCATGAGCCCATTCTCTGGACAGGTAGGATTCAAGACTCAAAATAATGTTTGTATTGTCTAAATGTTAATATAAAAAAATATTAAATCCTTCAAGGCAATGAGGCCCATAGAGCTGGTGTTCCTATTGACAGATTCATTCCACTAGTATCCATCTTCTTAGCATGTTTGCAGATATTCCGTTCTATCATTGAGGACAATAAATATTATTATTTACTATTATATTTAATGTTATTATTATTATCATTATTATCATTATTATTTTTATCATAATCATCATTATTATTATTATTATCATTAGCATTTGTATCATTATTATAAATTATATTATCATCAGTATTATTATTATCATGATCATGTTGAATCTTATTATTATGATCATTACTATCATCATCATCATCGTTACCGTCGCCAGGTGTGGCTGTGCATCTTCCTGAGTTCGTTCGTGGCAGGCATCGCTACCTCCTTCCTGGAGTGGCACAGCCCCTTCGGACTCAACCCCAAGGGCAGGAAGCGAACCAAGAACTACAGCCTGGGCTCTGGTCTCCTTATGGTGGTGGCCCTCCTGACAGGTCACACCATCAACGTCAAGGTCTGTAGGGTGGACATTATCATTTTAACTTGATACGATCGCTAGATCTACTTTCCTTTCTGTGTGAACACGGTCAAAACTTATTTTTACCATAATTCATTTAATTGTCACTGATATTGCTATTGTTACTATTATTGATGTTGTTAGTATTGTACATGTGTGATCTGCGGCTGGTATGGTTGAGCGATGTGTGACGTAAGGAGAGTGGCCTGATATGGACACATTCTATTATGATTTAAACATGTAGCTTGTATCCCAACGAGATGGGGCGCTAAATAAAATAAAATGTCCATTATTATTATTATTATCATTATTATTATTACTATTATTATTGTTATTATTACTACTACTACAAATACGTGTCGTAAGTATTTAAAATAAATAAAAATATTTCTATCTCTTTTAGGAAACCCTCGAGTCAATCTGTATTCTTAATGTAATCAGTAGGCCGACATTTTAAGATAAGATAAGATAAGATAAGATAAACTTTATTAATCCTTCATATGAAATTTCAAAGACATGTTATGATTATTGCATGCTTTTTGTGATAAATAATAAATGCTATTTAATCAAAATAGTCCAATATAATTCTTGGGATAAATTAGGTAGATCTACATGTATATAATTATAATTGATATTGTATCTTAAAGTTGTGGATGGTTCGTGGCTCTATACAAATACTCCGTTTCCTTTCTTTTCATTACTTATTAATTGAAAGTTGCTCTGTGTATGATAGTATGTTAACTGTATTGGATATAGCATAATTGGTGGCGCCGGTGGTTTAACGGATAGCGCTTCCAGCCCTAGTGTTAGGCCCTTGGGAAAGACATTTTACACTATCCCACACTAATTCACCCAGGTGCCGATGAGTACCAGTATCATTACTGCTGGGAAAGTAAAACCTGCGAGAAACTGGCATCTTCTCCAGGGGGTGTTCATTGCTCTCTGATTCCGCTTAGCGCCATATAAACTAGGGATAAGCACCAGCTCTATGGGCCCCATGGCCTTGAATGAATTTTCTTCCTTGGATGACTTATTCCCATCTCTCCTCGTGGAGAATATCTCCAAGCTATTCTGTCTGACGCAGCGGCAGTGACCTGCCTCCATGATGTGAACCCCATCGCCTTCCTTTCTCTTTCTACAGTCCGTCACCACGTCTCTCTAGGCCTGCCTTGTTTTCTTTTCCCATCAGGTGCCCATGTCAGAGCCACCCGTGGGATACTGCCATTCTCCATTCGCAGTACATGGCATATCTACCTCCACCTTATTTGCGCCACCATATCACTCATAACAACAAATTCGCCATTGTTTTCTCTGTTCCCACCAGGCCCCCAAGAGTTGGCCAGGAAAAGTCATCCAGAACGTGTGGGCGGGTCTGGCCATCTTCATCATGACGAGCTACACGGCCAACCTGGCGGCTTATCTGGCTGGACAGTCTGCCGTGCCTGACAACAAAAACATTTTTGATCCGGCGGTAAGAGGCTATTTTAGAGATGTATTATAGATGATCCATTAATTCAATCTCTTCGCCATCTACATTGATATTGTCACCACCATTGTCATCCCATTATCATAATCATTATCATCATCATTATCATCATCTTTATCATCATTATCATCATTATCATTATCATCATTATCATCATCATTATCATCACCAGCCTCATTGTCACCATATTTCCAAATAGATCATTAATCATGAATTTTGAATCTTAGCGCTAGACTCTAGAATCTTGAATTCTCCAACTTCAATATTGGATCATGAATCTTGAATTTTGAATCCTGAATCTCGAATCTTGAATATTGAATCACGAATTTTAAACATTCAATTTTGAATCTCGAACATTCAATTTTGAATCTTGAATCTCGAAGCTCGAATCTTTAAACTTGAATTTCGAATCTCGAATATGGAACTTCGCATCTAGAATTTCGAATCTCGAATCTTGAATCTCCAATCTCCAATCTCCAATCTCCAATCTCAAATCTCCTATTTTGAGTCTGTAATCCCGAACCTCGAATCCCGAATCTCGAATCCCGAATGTCTTCCCCAGCTGCTGAGCGAGCAGGCCGCCGTGATGCAGTCTAGCGCCGTGGAGCGCTTCCTGGAGAAGATCGTGCCCAAGCTGGCCAAGCGGGCCAAGGAGAACTACGTCGACTCCACCGTCACGGCCATCAACAAGCTGCGGTGAGACCCAGTATCTGTATCTGTATCTGTGTCTGTATCTGTATCTATGTTTGTGTATCTGTATGTATATCTGTATGTGTATCTGTATTTGTATGTGTATCTGTATCTGTACCGTCACGGCCATCAACAAGCTGCGGTGAGGCCCTTCGGTATCTGTATCTGTATCTGTGTCTGTATCTGTGTCTGTATCTGTGTTTGTGTATCTGTATGTATATCTGTATGTGTATCTGTATTTGTATGTGTATCTGTATCTGTAGCGTCACGGCCATCAACAAGCTGCGGTAAGGCCCTTCGGACAGTGTCTATATCTGTGTCTGTATCTCAATATGTATCTGTATCTGTGTCTGTATCTGTATATGTGTCTGTGTCGGTATATGTGTCTGTGTCTGTGTATGTGTCTGTATCTGTAACTGTAACTGTGTCTGTAACTGTAGATTTACGCTGGCCTTTAATACATCGAGAGTGAGAGTGTCAGTGTGTCAAATTACTAGAATTGAAATCGTAGATTTATGATTGACGATGACCACTGTTGTGAGGAAGTCAACATCTTTATTTCGCTTAATCTTACAAGACCCAAACCTAAAGCACTTTATGGAAGATGGGTAGTTAGAAATGGATATCAATCACTCCCACTCGCGAAGACTGTTGAAGAAATGGATAACTATTAATTGGACTTTAACTTTTGGTTAGCAGTGACAAAATAATGAATGTCCAATAAAATATTACAATCGTAACATCCTACTTTCGATTCATTGGGCGTAATAATATAGGGTTGTCTGTTATAAAACCGACCAACCTCATTAAGGAAAGCAAGCGTAGTTTATTGTAGTTTTAACATCTGCCCTAAAAAATGTGGGTTTACAGAAAAATGATTCTCCAGAGATGGGGAGGATAATTTTAACAAAGCACAGCTTCAGTTACCATGGTTGGACCAACAGAAATAGATTCATACGGTTGTCTATCTACTTCTACACGGCTTCAATAAATGGTAGATTGAATTGATTGCAACTAACACACTCTCTCTCTATCTATCTATCTATCTCTATCTCTCTCTATCTCTCTCCTTCTATATCGCATTATATCTCTATATCTCTACCTCTCTCTCCTTCTCTATCTCTTTGTCTATCCTTTTCTCTCTCTCTCTCTCTCTCTCTCTCTCTCTCTCTCTCTCTCTCTCTCTCTCTCTCTCCTCTCTCTATTTTCCAATGCAATTCTTATAGAATATATTACGTCTAACCAAGTTAGTGACCTTTCTAGCAATACGTAATTCATTATAAATCATTATTAATCGATGTCGTGTAGATTGATTCCCGAATTGAATGTTGGCACAGACCCATCATTGTCTTAAGAATGCATCTTCCTGAACACATCTGTGCGTCATTGATAGAATTGATTGGGATGAAGCCAAAAGAGAACAATTCACAATAAACCCCAACCATAATAATACTGGTACATTATGTACAAATTAATAATTATTCAACAGAATAAAATCTGATTTAGAACACACAACCAGCCCCCAAGTACGAAGAAAAGAAGGAGAATAATTTTATTGACAGAAAAAAAAGATCCAAAAGTGGGGCTCGAACCAAGGACGACTACGACAGCACCGCCGAGCAATGAGAGGAGGAGAGCGCTAACCTGCTTGGTACATTATATTATTATTTACATGTGTAACATCCATGATGAACACGTTGCTCATGTCGATAGTCAACCTGCAGATTGTTTACCAGACGCTTTAATGATAGATACAGCTGGGTGTATGGTTCGATATTTTAACAACAGTAGGAATAAGGAAGGAGATGTAAACAGATATTATGTTGAAATTATAGACGTACCATCCCTCATAACTACTTACACATGTATAATGTTGTTGTCTGAAGAATAGCTTTGCCCAAAATATTAGATTATTATTATTTTGGTCTCGTCTACAAAAAGATAGGGGTTTAATAAAAATGCTATTTCTGTTTGTCTAACAATTCACTTGGTTCTTGGAGCTAAATTTAAATTGTTTCATTCTTTAATACTCCCTCAAATAATTAATAGTCTCAAAACTATATTCAAATATTGTTAACAAAAGACTTACGGAATATCTGGAAGATAACGATTTAATAGCAATTAGATATTTCGAGGTTGGGCCTTTTGTGCTTACATAAAAAGCAAAAAAAGTCACTAGCTAGACATAAATGGGCGTGGCTTTGAACCTCGAAATACATAATTGAGCAGGGTGGTTAGAAAGGGATACTTAACAATTAATTATAACAGTCAGTGGACCATTTTTGCCACACTATGAACTATGCATATTATCATCCTGAGGAAATTTTCCAAAGAAATAAAACTGTTTGCTGCATGCATATATTACAGTTAATGTTTTGACTTAATCAATATAAAAGCAATGTTCAATATTCTCGAAAGTAACGAAACATCTGGTAGAATGCTATATGCTTTACATTGTACGCTTTATAAACACGTAAATTCACCCTGCCGTCATCAAAACTATTTAATTGTCCCGTAGACCTAAGGGTGTATTATACGAGTAGGCTCCAAATTATTAACAGTTTTCATCAATAATGAATCAAATACCATTACACGAGACAAGTCGTAAACACGGAATTCAGTTAATATTGAATTCAATATGCTTTTTACTATAATTTACTGCTTGTTTGGCGAAATTGTTTTAGTATCGGAAACGGTTTCAGGTTTTCAAAACCAACTTAACACTACTTTATTTTATAGTGATAAAACCTAGGCATAACTGTGAATTTGTCGAAAACAAGAGTAATTATTTTTAGGAAAAGGGGTTACCTAAGAAAATATGAAAATGGTACATACTAATAATTATGTCTAATACTGAGTTGCTCGATCCTTGTGCGCTAAAACTCTGTTGATATGTTACTAAGAGTAACCATATTATGTTGCGTGAAGGCTTTAAACCATCCCCAAATCATTTTCGTTTGAGAACATGGTCTGCCAGAAGTGACGTTGAATTAATGTAAATTTCCTCGTTTCCTCCATCTCATTTTCATTTAGCTAGCCCAACATTTTCAATGGGCGTTAAGGGCATATGATTAGAAAGATGGAATACGCCACGGGAATCGTGCAAAATGAAAGCACCATGTGTCAAACGGCAATTATTTCCCCGGTGGCCTGGCTAAGTGCGAGTAGTGAGTAAGGTTCACTCGACGCACACTCAATCAGGCAGACACGCTCATTTGCGACCGGGAAGGAAGAGTAGAGGAACGAGAGAGCGAGTATGTTTTGTATTACATTATACAAACGATTTCTCAACGTTTCTATTACATGCTTTAAATAAATTAGTTTACACTGATACTTTATATATCATCTTTACACAGTTACTAAAAATCGGATGCTTCAATTACTAATATTGTGAAGTCGGTGTCCAAAAGAAAGAATCCGTTGTCTTGCGTATAATGTTGTATGAATTGGAAAAAACAGTGGTAAAACAAACTGGGCTCGTGAAATAAGAGATGTTTGTCACTGCTTTAGCAGTGTTTGGTTGCATCAAGGCGATGGGTTGTGAAAGTACTTTAGTGTCGTTAGCAGGGGAAATTGTCACAATAATCGTGTTGTTGAGTCCATGTGAAGTGCTCTTTACACATTGCCCATGCCCTCATGTGTATAGCGAACGAAAACGAGTACCTAGCTGAAGGCAGAGCTGGATATTATTGTATGCTCCACACGGAATTGATATGTGCATAAGAATAAGCATATCATCAACCAGTCAAAACATTTATTATAAAGGGCAAAGAGCCTGATGACAATCTTTTTTCTTTTTCTTTGTTTCCCCTGGAAAGACATGCCCGAGGGCACGGGTTGGATAGTGATGACAATCGTGGAAGCGCGCCATACATACCATTACCAATATTGGAGTGGGGTTTTTTTTAATTTATTGATCCAAACCTTTATAGCATTATCTTATTTATATTACTTTCTGAAGTTGGAGCGGGTTGATCGGGAATGTAATTATGACGTGTCTTCATCTCAGAGCCGCAACTCGCCATGTCCTTCACACCATCTGTGATCCCTTATAGATCCAGTTATCAATTCAGTTGACAACAGTGTATCGACCGAGTCAGCCGCATCACCCCACCATGATGAATGATGGGCCATTATTTTTAATTTGACAGTATACATTACAACTATTTTGCTCTCAGTTTCCTCTCCTTAGGCGTCTCCCATCTATTTTCTTCACGCCTTCTCTCTCTCTCTCTCTCTCTCTCTCTCTCTCTCTCTCTCTCTCTCTCTCTCTCTCTCTCTCTATCTCTCTCTC
>JAUEKV010063247.1:0-12706 GCA_031833985.1 Ancula gibbosa
TACATACATACATACATACATACAAACTATGATGTTACTTTGAAATCTGTTATTGTTATCACTTACTAACATGTTTGCATTCATTACTTTCTATCAATACTATCTTAGCAGATCAATAGGTCTTCTTTATGCATTTTCCTTCAACTTTTTGTTGTTGTCTTTTTGGAAAAGAGGAGATAAGATAGGATGCATATTTATTGAACATGTATTTGATTTTCTTTTTTTTTTCATTTGAAAGAGCAGATATCATTTGTTGTTTTCTGCATTCTTAGTTTTAAATTGAAGGGGTTCAAATGTACTTCATTTGTCCTTCTCTCGTTTCACTTTTTTAACTTCGAGTATTTCATTACAAGAAATGGGTCTTATCTTTTTTTTCTTATCAAACAATATAAAAGGATTCTCAACTAAAGGACTAAACAAAATCAATGTGTGATTTTTTTGGGCTTAGCCCTTCCTCATTTCTTTTTCAGTGTGATGTGGCTTGAATGATCATCTTATGTTTCATCATATATTAATGCTCACTAATGTGTTTGACTTAACCTTTTTGAATAAAACTAGACTTACATGTTTCATGGAGTATTTATTATATAAATTATGTTTCTTCAAATTATCGATTCTATATAATATATACTCCACAAGGCATTTTAGTCTAGGTCTACCCCTTTTTGTGTGTTAAGCTTTGCATTCACTATTTTGTTCAGTTTAATCATTTTACTTATTTGCTTTCACGAATGGTGTGCAGTTATTCTCAAGTAGGCTTGAATCCATATCCTGCTTATGGGTCTGATGATTACAACAGAGCCAGGAACCTTGCAAGGGTGGGTAGTTTTAATCCACAAAAGGTTTGATTGGATAGTTTCATCCATTATATCGAACCATCATAACTGCAATACATGTACAAATGAAGATTATACTAATAATTTTATTTATAGACAGAGCCGAAGCAAAATTAAGGACACTGTTAATGAATTATTTATTTCTTGAAATATATACCTATTTTCAGATAAATTATGCATCATATTATCACATTCAATCATAGTCATATTATCGACTATTCACAATGCACATTTCCAAATTATAATTTCTGTTTACCTGTGGATAACCACCGCACAAAGATTTATCAATAATGAAAAAAAAAGATAAGAATACAAAACGACTCTTGTTTTTAAGCAGCACATTTATCTAATTATATTTCTATTTGTTCTTTTTCAAAATTATTATTTATCTTTTTCAGTCGCTCATGGGATAAGTTGAAAGCCATTATAGATGAAAATATTCAGCAGCATTTGATGGATGTCATTTTCAAAAAATAATCATGTTTTTAAATCATTACCAATATCTGTGTGTTATTGTCCCTTAACTTTTCACCTGTATATTTTCTTTTATTTATCTGTTTGATTTTATTTATATTAATGATCATCAATCAATACTGACTGGGGGTGGGAATTTATGAGACTTTTATGAGATTAGAAGGGGGGCGGGGGGGGGGGGGGGGGGGGGGGTAATAATGTTACCATTGTAGAAAATTGTCAATTACAATTTTAATAATAAAAAACTACTGATTATGACTACAATTTAAGGCACTGGTAGATACTTCGTGAAAAATAATGCAATCTGTTACTGTAATCATATTCAATTTTATTTATTAGGAAGGAAAAAGGAAAAAGAACAGCTCAAAACATCCTTTGAATTCATCAGTTACTACATGTATACGATATTCCATTCCATTTTATAAAAGTGTGGGGTTTGGTGGGGAGGGGGGGAAGGGGGAGTTGAGATTTTAACATCAAGTTGTTATTCTTTTGCACACATATTAATTAAGAAGATCATAAAATGGAAAATCATTTGTTTTCTGGAATCTTAATTATACCTTCTTATTTTTCTTACAGAAAGAAATTGCTCAACACAAATCTCAACTCAAAGCCGGTGCTTTCCGTTTGAACATGCATCCATCCGACTACTTTGATGGAAACCCTTACAAAACCGACAAAGCCCTTCCACCTGTTAGGAAATCATCTTCGGCCGTTGTTAAGAAAGATGTACCAACACCTTTCAAACCAAGTAATCCAGGGAAACTGGTAGGTTTATCATAAATAAAGTGGAACAATGGACAGGCAATAAGAGAAGGGAGGGTGGGGGGAGTTAATTGTAATATAAGATGCTTTATATATTGATGTATAGATTTAAATCACAAAGCTTTGAAAATATGAACTATCAGTTTGAACCTTTAAGGGCAGTATATGTATTCTAAAATTATGTCTATCACAAGACATTTCAAGACATGGATCCCAAAGAGGATAGCGCATTCTCTAAAAAATAATTGAATATTCATTCCTAATAGGATGACTATCCGACTATCAATATCATGATCAGTATAATATAGACTAGATAGATAGACCTAGGGTTTAGGGTCTTGCAGAGAAAGAAATCATAAAATGTCCCTACTACTACTAATAGGATCTTAAACCAAATGTAGTTGTCATTCTCCATGTCCCTAAACCTTAGGTATGCTTATAGATATTGATATTCTAGTTATTATTAACAATAACAACTAAATATCATCAGCTTCAGCCACTTTAGGAGACTTAAGCCTACATTTTACAAACTCAATCAAATTGAATCCATAGTTGGAGTAATTAAGATTATAACAATTGTTACTATTCATCTAAACTAGCTCTCCACCAGAGGGACTAAACGAGACCAACTCTTTTTCCTCAGCTTGCCGGCAGTAAGGCAGGAACATTCGATCCCTATCCCAGTCACTCTGCTGATCCCTATGGCATCAAGTACAGGCGTCCCATGCACGTGGTGAACAAGTCTGGCCGGACGTTTGTCCCCAACCAAGGCCCGAAGAGCACTCCTTGCAACTCTATTGTCAATCAAAACGTGATGCGGTCAGTTGGGTTTTTTTTTGTTTTTTTATAATTGAATTTTTTTCTTTCTTTACATAACTTGACATTACAGAATAATACATTTGTGCTAAATATTGTAGTAATGATGATAATAATATTACAATAGTAATCATAGTCAACTTATATATTCCTTATAATTATAGCGGTGCTAAAATTAATAATACTAATGATGGTTAATATCATTAATACACATATGTAATAATATCAATATTAATAGTGAAGTTTCTATTACCGGAGTAGATCTATACTCTTCTTGTAAGTTTATGTTTTTATTGATTGGTTATTATTTTCCTAATATTTCTAATATTATACATGTTCATTGAGGGAAAATATAAATAATTTCAATGCCTAGTTTTATCATTTATAATAAATCTTTAAATTCTCTAAAGTCATAAAATACATGTAGCAAGTTCCTTCAAGACCACAAGGCCCATAGAGCATAGAGCTGATGATTTTCTCCAGTTTATTAGGCGTGAAGAGGAATGAGTGATGAAGGGACGAGAGGAGATGCCAGTTTCTCAAAAGGTTTTTTACTTCACCAGCAGAATTGATGCTACATGTAGATATAGTACTCACTTGACACCTGGGTGAAGGAGAGAAAAACATTACGTACCTTTCCCAAGGGTCAGTGGGAATCCAACCTATGACCATTTGATCATGAGTCCAGCGCACTAATCATTCGATCACGGTGTCGCCTTTAATTCGTAACATTTCTCTTAAAATGGTTTGCAGAAATTTGTTCTTTGTGCATCATAGTTTAACAAATTCATTTACAAGCAGCACAATGCTTTCTAAGCACTAGATTTAGAAATAATATGTATCATTTTTTGAGTTTGTAAAATGTGTCCTCATTATACTGAAATAAAATTGAATTGAATTTAGTTATACACTAAAGACAAACAAACAAAAGATAAATACAAGCTCATTCACTATAATTTGCATTTCTCTTTCTCTTTCCAACAGATCCATGAACAGTATGAATCACAGGTCAATGACAGTGCTGTGATATGTGATGTGTTTCCTTGCCAACACGTTTTGTCCTCCTCCAGTTAACGCTTGCACTGGGCTTTATTACATCCTCCCTCAATATGCCTATAACAACATCCCAGCAACTCAAATTAAAAGTCACTGTATCATCATTTGAGATTAAGCTAAATATTGCTATGAAAGAGATTATCTTCAAATTACTCTCAAAATATCTGATAATATATTGGAAAAAATAATAAAAGATAAAAATATAATGCTCCCACTTTCAAAAGGTTATCAATAAATTTACATCTTATATTTCAATCCTCTTTGTTAGGATCCTGCTTGATGACAATGTTAACTCTAAATAGCATCAAACATATTCTTTAAATACATCTACAATACATCTAAACAAAACAAAAAAATGTAAAACAATAACTACAACTGATATGATCATCAACTGATTTTTTTAAAGCATGAAAGAGTATTCCAATTATGTAAATATTTTGAATAAAATTATGAAACTATATCCTTGTTGTTTTCAAGTTATAAAAATCATTTTAGAATGTAACACTTGTCAAGTTTATACGAGTTTTTATTTTAAAGAATTTTAAATTTATATGATAGTGTTATACCAGTTCTTAAAACAGACAGAATTAGTTTCTTTGTGAGAGAAATTGGTGTAATGTTGTATATTTGGAATGTTAGAAGTACCAAATTTCGTTTTAGGAGCATTTTTTGCACATTCATCTGTTTGAAATTTTGCCCTTTTTTTATTTATCTCATGCTGTGTAGCATTGTCATTATCAATTTTCGATATCATTTTATTCTGCCTTTCTATTCTATCATCCACCAAATTATATCTTCTGCTTTCCAATGACTGCATTAGCATGCCGCATCAACATATTATTATCCATTGCATTTTTATTTATAGTTCTAATGACAATCTTTTGGGGAATGATAAATACCACGCATTTCTTTCTTTCTCCCTAGAAAGGAATCTGTTTATTTCACTTATTTTGATTTGATAAATTTCTATTCTAACATTTCAATATAATATTATTATACTATATATTTATGCAAATATTCTTAACAATTATATACTGGCTTTTATTTTTTAAGGGGATATAAACGGGCGTTGTATAGAACTATAGCCTCTTTATTTCAAATTTTCACATTTGTTTTTGTCATTAAGTTCTTTTACACGAATAAAATCATTGCCTCTTTAACATTCCCACCCTGCCATCCATGTAATTTCAAATTTATGATTTCCTTAAATTTGAATTATCAGAACTTGAGCAGGGAAAGTGTATCACTACAAACCACCTAGTTTCCTCAATCCAATGATAATTTCGATGCTATTTTCTTTCGTGTCATTGGATCTGGAATCATTTGCTCATAAATAATGGCAACCCATTCTGCTGCAAGGTAAATCTCTATTTCAAATCGTGACAGAGATGCTTTTCCTTCCCATTTGGATGTCACTTGTACTATTATGGCGACTGTACAGTTTTCTGTCAAAATTGAACATGCTTTTCGGGTTTTATTCTTTTCTTTTTGATATGCCAGAGGCTGAGTTTTACTGTTTTAAAGGTAGATTATAGCCTTTTTATTGTTGAGGTTGTTGTTGTTAAAGTTATTCATTTGTTAAAGTTTGAGTTTCATCATGATTCCAAAATTAATTGAATTGAAGGCACAGTTGTGAGTAAGATTATAAATAATCAAAATTTAAAAAAATAATTAACTACATGTACTGGGACTAAACTAGACCCAAATTAGTGTTATGTCTCAAAACTTATAAAATGGAAAGGGCAATATTTATCAATGAACAAAATGGTCCAAAGTAAAAGAATAAAATCATTTCTAACAGTGCAGTAAACAAAATGAAAGCCGTCTCTCTCTCTCTCATGTTCTCTTTATCCAGTTAGTTTCAGAATTTATCATTAAGAATGCTGTTTGATGAATGATTCAATTACTTAGCTATAAGAAACAAATTACATAGGGATATTGAGGATATTATATTCTCGGCTTTTTGAATTCATGTAAGACAATGCTTGTATTTATCTCATGAGCAATATCATCAGTTGAACATTTCATTTGCTTCTGATCTTCCCTGGACACGCTGTTTTATGTTTTTGCATGTGATCCACAATAAAAATACAAACTGTGATATTTATTCTACTATGGTTCCTTCTTGTTTTTTCTTTACTGACAGGATGCTCTTGTTTTGGGGGGATTCATTTTCAGTTATTTTTATTTTATTTTTGCATAATTTAGTATTTCTTAGTAGATCTACTTTAAGTTTCGTTTTATTGCTTAGTTAAAGAGAATAACTTTGACTGTGGTTAAATATATTGGCATAGATTTTTAGGAAATATCTGAATATCTCTCAAAAGAAAAGATAACTGCATTAAAATATACAGTGCATGTATATTATTCGGATGATATTTGATAAAAAATCATTTTTTAAGAAATATATTTGAGCACATACACTTCAATGTAGAGAGCTATTTGAGCTAGGATTAATGGAAAGACTTCTTTTAAATGTTGGGGGATAAAGATAATCTAACATTGAAAAATAATAAGTGGGAATACATTCTAATGAGTTGAGAGATACATGTATTCTATTTCATAGTTTGATCCATCTTCTGGATGATAACTTCAGTTACTATTCATTTCTGCTCAACGATATATCATAATCCATACTAATGCTTTATTTTCTTGTTATGTCCATTGTCCAGCCATAAATGCTCAGTTTGTAGTACCCAATTGAACTTTATGGAAAAGGGTCTAGAATAAACTCTGGTATATTTAAATTTAAATTGCAAATGACTATAGAAAAAGGGTTATAATATTTTTATGATGAATTCACTCAATGTGATCTTTATAAAGAAATCAGTGATGCTTTCTGTGATCTAAATTAAGTTTCCAATTATTTAAATTTCATTTTTTTACATTTACGAAAAAATAATAAAATTTATTTTAATTCTTTTTTTTCTCACAAAATAATAATTATGTTAAGATGTCTCTAGTTAAATTACTATAGTACATGTATTATTTTCCTTTAGGTTGGCACGTAATAATATAATTCGAGTTCATTATGCAGGGGCTGAATTGTCGTTTCATTATTTCAGGCAACTTTCGTACAGAAATCCCTACATGGCAAATTCTGCTTGAGGGCATCGATGATTCAAGATTTTCCAATGGCGCCATGTACTCCTTAACTAAATGAACAAACGAAGAGAGGAAATAAGATTTTCAATATGCCGCAATCAACAAGATCTTATTATTATTGTTGAAAAGTTTATGTAACAATCATTTTGTATTACCGGTATTTATCTGCTATATAATATTTCAACAAATTTTGTGCATTATTTAATTTTCTGGGTTTTTTTTGTTTCTGCTCATTGTTAAATGTACTATCAAATTACTCAGCAGTATTTCAGAATGGAAGAACTTGTATTGTGAAAAGCTTCAATCAATAAATATAATATTTGCAGTTTCATTCATCCCTCACGGCAGAAAAATTAATTCTTTCACACCAAACATGACAAACGGTTGAATGTTGTGTGAATAAAAGATATTTAGATAATCGTGTCACAAGAATTTCCTTATTGTGTATATTTGAACACATTGCATGCACTCCGATCCACTCCATTTAGCTTCATTTTGGATGGTAAAACATTCTTGAATGTATCATTTATATATAAATGGCATTTTGGCCTTTTGCATTATATCTGAAAGAGTAAGTCATTACTGCTAAGCCTGGGCATTATGATTTCATGGGATGAATGTATGGTAGCCCAGTCAAAATCTTCTCCCCATAGATCTTGGCCCCATATGCTTTATATCAGAGGAATGACATGTCACTACTGACAATACGTCTGATACAGAAGAAGTTGTCGGGGTTTTGGTTGAGCAAGAACGGAATTTGGTAGGAATTAGTGAATTTTGCCCAAGTGGCGGCCTGATAAGCCTTCTCTAATAAAAAGGTATTAAATACCTTTTCCCAAGGTGTAACATCAACCATACATACATTAACAAGAATCAAATCCACAACCCTCAAGTCCATGGTTAAGAGCTAGCCACCCCCTCAATCCATGACTTACTTGACTTGGGTACCTACTAGGATATCGAATATCACATAGAATGAATACCACAGTCTAAGACCATATTACACATCTTTTTAACTTCTTTTGCTGCAAGGCCCTAAACTCTAGGTTCACCCTTTCGCTGCCTGGCAACTGGCATTCAGACTGGGCTGCCTCTAATTCTTCAATTCTTGCAGATAGCGCCTTCCAAAATCCTCAGTCTTGCATTTTCAATCTAAAATACATACTCTACATCCTCTTCTGATGTTAGCGCCAATTTAGAGTTTCAAGCCATGAGAGTCAGTTTATTGCCATGTCCATTGCAAGTCCTGGTATGGTCCACACGTTTTTTAAGTGGACATAAAGAATAAAAAATGGACAATACAATGTTGTAGAAAACTTTTTTTAAACAAACACCTCACATGTATAACAATTAACACACATTATTGAAATGAAATTATGAAAATATGGAAGTAAATGGAGAAAAAAAAACAAACAAAGGTTCAGACATGAAAACATAATTTCAAGAATTTTATTTTCATTTCCAAGGAATAAATAATTAAATTTCTATGTGAATAATATAATGACGCCTATTTTATTTACATCTGCAATGATTCTAAGTGATCTTCACAATCATAAATACAACATTCATATCTGTCTTTCACCCACCATTTACCACTTTACTTTTTCTTTTGACCTTCTGACAAACTACATAAGATAAAGATCATTGCACATGTTTAGCCAAATTTAATCAAGTCTACTAGAAATAAAGGAAACAATTCCATGACACAGAAAATAAAACGCACTCCTTTAATAAAAGCACCATGAGGCACAACTTATAATCATAAGACAAAATCCCAAGCAGCCGTTTGAAATTATTGTTCTCATAACAAAACAACATTGTCACAGGAAATATTTGCAAAAGCAATATTGAAAATGTCTGAATGTAGTCTTAATTTTCAACAAAAATGATTCTTGGCCTCATGGTTTCATCAATAAATGTAAGAGTGAAAAATAGCATTATATTGCATCTTAACAATTAATCACAAATGGTATTTTTAGGATAATAGTAATGATGATGGTTTAAAATTCTCAAGTTAAAAATTAATGTTGATTCCCAATTAGTGCCAGTGTAAATTGTCTGAAAAAATAGACACTTACAATAATTACTGGCAGGAAGTGAAAAGGGTAAAAGGAGGAAAGAATAAAAAGAAAATATACAAATTAATCCATGGCTGAAGCTTACCTGTATTTTTCTCTTGAGAAAAAAAACCCAACATTTTCTTTCACTACTAAGAGAGAGACAGACAGACAGACAGACAGACAGAGAGGGGAATGAAAATAACATCTACAAGGCAAGTAAACATCTGCTGTTTACAATGTGCAAATAAGTACATTGGTAATTCATTCCAAAGCTAGTCTGCTTGAAATCTCCTCTCCTCCAATAGTGGCGCCGGTGGTGTAACTGTTGGCGCTTTGTACTACAGATCGGGAGACAGCGGGTTCGAGCCTGACTTCTACCACCCCAGCGTTATGCCCTTGGGAAAGGCATTTTACACTATCCCACACTTCACCCAGGTGCCAAATGGGTACCAGCACTGCTGGGAAAGTAAACTTGTGAGAAACTGGCATCTCCTCCAGTGGGTGTTAATTGATCACTCGTCCCGCTTAGCTGGGGATAATCACCAGCCTCATAGCCTTAAAGGAATTATTTTTCCGCAAACAAGGTAAGGCCTTGTACGATGTCATATCTTTAAGAGATCTCTCCTTTTTTATCTTAGTGGCGAGATATTGTCTCCTTGAGAATATTGATGGTGGTTGATGGCGAGAAAAAGAAGCAAGACAGAACCAAAGCTCATTTTACATACTTAATGCTGTAGTAATAGTCACTGCATTGAATAATAAGACACTAATACATCCCCAGACCGGGAACCTGAGTATGGCAACAAAATCGACTAGATAATACATCCTAGATTACCTCAGCAAAGAAACTGCGTAAAAATGTTGTCACGGATTTGAGTCACTTATGGCTAGTAAGATTTATAAAAATGAAAAACAATAAAACAAAAACAAAGAGGAAATCACAAAATAAAATGAAAGCATTCAACATAAAAATCCATCATCCATGAGCATAGCCTTTCATTGAAGCGTCCCTTACCCTCTGAGCTAAATACAGTCACCATTTAGTATCAACTTTCAGCAAGACAATGTGGTACACCTTTTTCACAACACTTCACACATGTACGTACGTTCATACTCTTGCAGCTCAGCGAGCAAAAAAGCAAGATGCAGATACTTGACCATAACGTAAAATTTACAAACGAGTGGTGGTTGGGTAACTTGAACAAATTCAACACATTGAACAAATGGCATCAGAGCCAGGGAGGGGGGCAAAAGAGACAAATATACTATAATTATAATACAAGAGAACTTCAGCTCGTATCTTCATCTATATCAAGATCCTCGTCATCTAGGTCATCGTCATCATCAGATTCAACCTGGGGAAAGAAAATAGTATATTATTTCAACTTTGTTACTGTCTGTGATTATTTTCAATGACAATAAATAACATTTTCAACAACGTAAAATTAGAAATGTTCTAATTGATACATTTTGAATATAAATAATATTTAATAGCAAACCATCCATACAGTTTATTTCCCAACTCAGCCTCTACATCATCTCCCATCACGGCCGCTACATCAACTCCCAACACTGTCTCTATGTCATCTCCCAACACTGTCTCTACATCATCTCCCAACACTGTCTCTATGTCATCTCCCAACACTGTCTCTACATCATCTCCCAACACTGTCTCTACATCAACTCCCAACACTGTCTCTACATCAACTCCCAACACTGTCTCTACATCAACTCCCAACACTGTCTCTACATCAACTCCAAACACTGTCTCTACATCAACTCCCAACACTATCTCTATGTCAACTCCCAACACTGTCTCTACATCAACTCCAAACACTGTCTCTATATCAACTCCCAACACTGCCTCTTTATCAATTCCAAACAGTGTCTATATCAACTCCCAACACTGTCTCTATATCAACTCCCAACACTGCCTCTTTATCAACTCCCAACACTGCCTCTATATCAACTCCCAACACTGCCTCTTTATCAACTCCCAACACTGTCTCTATCTCATCTCCCAACACTACTTCAATGGCATCTCCCAACACTGTCTCTATTTCATCTCCCAACATTGTCTCTTTATCATCTCCCAACACTGTCTCTATATCACCTCCCAACATTGTCTCTTTATCGTCTCCCAACACTGTCTCTATATCATCTCCCAACACTGTCTCTATATCACCTCCCAACATTGTCTCTATGTCATCTCCCAACACTGTCTCTATATCACCTCCCAACATTGTCTCTATATCATCTCCCAACACTGTCTCTATATCACCTCCCAACACTGTCTCTATATCACCTCCCAACACTGTCTCTATATCATCTCCCAACACTGTCTCTATATCATCTCCCAACACTGTCTCTATATCACCTCCCAACATTGTCTCTATGTCATCTTCCAACACTGTCTCTATATCACCTCCCAACATTGTCTCTATGTCATCTCCCAACACTGTCTCTATATCAACTCCCAACACTGTCTCTATGTCAACTCCAAACACTGTCTCTATGTCATCTCCCAACACTGTCTCTATGTCATCTCCCAACACTGTCTCTATATCATCTCCTAACACTGTCTCTATGTCATCTCCCAACACTGTCTCTATATCATCTCCCAACACTGTCTCTATATCACCTCCCAACATTGTCTCTTTATCATCTCCCAACACTATCTCTATATCACCTCCTAACACTATCTCTATATCATCTCCTAACTACTTCAATGGCATCTTCCAACAATGAAATTAAAACTGATAGAAACAGTTCACTCATTTCTTCATAAAAAGGGTAGATTTAGTATTTACCTCTTGCCCCAGTTCTCTCAAGCTTGTCTTGTACTTAGCAATTTTAACATCCTGATCTGCCAGCAGAACCAGTAAATCATCTTGTTCTTTTTTCAATGTCTCTAGATCTTCTTTCAAATCATTCTTCTCGCCTCCTGCATTCTGCCGTTCTTCCTCCAGGCCCTTAAGTAAAAATACAAGAAAAACAGGGGTTACAACAACAAAAATTACCACAGACTAACAAAGAGTTGGTTTTTATTTTATTTAAAGAAATGAATAATTCAAATGAAATGTGAGCTATATTGATATACATTATTAATTAAATTACAAAGTATTCATATTTCACTCTATAAAAATTTTTAAAATACTAATAAATTCTTTTAAAGGAGACGGAACTACAAAATACACCATGCCTCCTGCCAAAATTAACCAAACGAATTCCCTACATTTTTTACATCATATATTTTCTATATGCCATGAAATGGTCATAATTTGGCCTCCATTTGACATATTTTAAGAATCTTTTAATCAGTCATCGACATCAAACCGGCTAGATTATAATGAAATACACCTATCTTAACCCATAGGCTACCGTGTTTACATCGAAAAATCTTCGATAGAGTACCGGCGTAAGGGGCATAACTCTTTTTTCAAGTTGGACAAGCTCTATTTAAAAATTAATGAAAAATCACCCATTCAACATAAAAGTATAAATTTTAATTCTTCTCGTAGAGCAGAAAACAAGCTTTCACACCATATATAACATAGTTCACATTGTAAATGAAGAATATGAGAAAAAAATTCT
>JAUEKV010065465.1:0-11374 GCA_031833985.1 Ancula gibbosa
CTCTCTCTCTCCCTCTCTCGCTCTCTCCCTCTCTCTCTCTCTCTTTCTCTCTCTATCTCTTTCTTTCTCTCTCTCTCACACACACACATACACACACACACCCAGTGACTCTATCCATTTCTTGAAACTTGCCGGATCGTTCAGATGCTGTCCCGACAATTCTGTCACATCAATGACTATGCGAAGTCACATAATAACATTGAAGAAGATGATGATGATGATATTGAGGATAACTATGATGAAAATCATTATACATTAATTATTTTCTACAATTGTTTTTAACCATTCAAGCAAGATACATTCTACTAATTCTAGCCAAACAAGATTTACCATCAGCAGACACCGTTGTGAAAGCGACGAGGGTGAGGAAGAGGACCACACAAATCCTCAATGGCGTTAAAGTTGAAATCCGGTGTGAGAATTGGAAATCCATTTTCGCAGGTCCGAGGTTACACAAATTACACAACAGTCGACGTATGAGCTGCTTTAGAACGTCTCCTCCGAATCGTCACACACCCTCTCCCTATTTGTGGGAGGTAATATCTCTCAATGAGATAATACAGTTGTATCTTATCTTATCATATCTTATTTCTCTTCCTCTCTGTCTTGGACGTGAGTAACCAAAGAATGGAATCTTGAATCTAGATCTAGACACTTCCCTCAACTCCAAGAATCGACGTATAGTCCACGGGAATCGCTCTAGTTCCAGCGAGTAATCACAACGACACGCCTCAAGAATGCCGATTCTTCTCGGTTGTATAATAATTATAATTATAATTCTATATCCTTGACGGTTTCAACGAGTAGTATCTAAATCTAATCACTCCCAAGGAATGTTGATCATTCAAGAATCTGTAATTATGTGGTAAAATCTGTAACTCTGTGTGTTCCCGATAGTTCTGAGTCCGTTTTTTGTTTCAGATAAGAAGAATTTCTTTTACATTGTCATTACACAGGACATATCGGGTACATGAGGTCATACCCGAATTTGATCGATTGGCTAGAGAAGAGTTAGCTCTTTAGCACTGAGTAACTGTTAAAATAGGGTTAACATGTGCCTCGCAGTTGAGTCGAGGCCGAGAGGAGTGGTATACTTACAGTTATACTTACGCTCTAGACTCTAGATCCAGGTCTACGCGTACACCTGAATATCGAATATCGATCGGAGGACAAAATGGTACCACTAAAGGCGCCACGCTCAGATCAAAGCCTCTCTTACTCTAAGACTCTAAGAAGTAAGGTTGGTTTTATGCGCCTCTCTCCTTGTGTGGTTGTTGTTATGTCTTGCAAGGATTATCTCTTCATATTCATAAACCACACTTTACCCATTGGCTAAAAGAACTAATTTATTTAGGTTTGTACTTGGTTATTCATAGTACATTGTAGATAGTAGCCTTATTGACTGTTTTAATTTCAAAAATTTATTTTGTCTTCAATATACTATCATGAAAGCTCGGTTTTATATTTTTTAAATTATTATTATGTATAATATAATATAAGGTAGATCTATATTAATATGGTGCCTCCTGTGAAGTCAAAGTAGCATGATTCAACTTTTTAATAATAATATAAACACCACGAATTTCTTTCGAAAAATCACTGTCATCTGTATTATTATATCCGATTTTTATTTTTTTAAATATATAATAAAATTGATTGAAATTTGATCGAATATTTTGATAGAATATTAATTTGTCCCCGATAATAAATTCCGATTTGAGTAAACAATTTAATCACCACGCGTGACGGCATTGTTGGAAAGGAGCGTAAACAAGCGTGGCTCTCGGCTCTCACAATGGTCAATGCAAACGCACGCCGTCAATTCGTAAACACACAGTGCATTATTGAGGGCGTTGTTTGGGGCGACAGAGCCACAACACTGGTCTAGATCTAGCATTTCCCCGTCGCATTTGCTCGTCGCACTCGCCCCCAGGCATCGGCGGTCCATTCATCCACTAAAACCCTTGTAAAGTTGTTTTCTAGGCGATTTGTGTAGGTACTATAATAGGCCTTCCACTAATTCTTTTCATCCACCGAGTCCTTGCAAAGATGTTTTCTAGGGGATATTTGTAGGTAATTAATTGATAGTAATGACCCTTCCATTCATACATCAAGTCCATACAAAGATGTTTTCTAGGGGACATTTGTAGGTACTCTATTTAATTATTATATAGCCCTCCCACTTCCATTCATCCACTAAGGCCATACAAAGTTGTTTTCTAAGCGGTATTTGTAGGTACTTTAATTATTATAGCCCTCCCACTTCCATTCATCCACCAAGCCCTTGCAAATTTGTTTTCTAGGGGAAATTTGTCGGTTATTTATATAAATATGTCAGCGTGTAGAGGGTTAAACACACACCTTTCATTTTCTAATGCCATGCAAATTGATTTAGAAGACACCATCCCATTTATGATAGGCCTAATGACGCGTATTCAATTCAATTCATTTGGTGCAGAGCAGGTCGATTTCCTTTGTGCATGCGGTTTTTGTTGTTGCGGGTAGATATTTAAATTATTTTTTATTGTACATGTATTTGGAAAGGGGCGTGTGGGGTTCGGGTGGGTTTTAAGAAAAACAATAATTCCTCTTCGCAATGTTGTGATCTCTTTACTATCTGTTTCGCTCCCGCATTTTAAAATCATCTTTCACAAATTAAGCATATTATCGTGATCATCACTAATAATAAAACTAGTGATATCATCAATATCACCAACATCCAATCCAACCCATCCTGTTGCAGCTTCAGAATTTGAAGATAAACGCAGCAGTGTGTAGCAAGAGTGGTAAGACGGACGATTATTATTTTTGATTTTACCGAAAGATTACCTACATCATACAACATCATTAATCAATATGATCGATCATCATCTTCTCTAGTTCTTTTTAATATTATTCTCCTTCTTCCACTTCTTCCTTTTTTTCTTCTTCTCACCCAACTCCTTCTCTTCTTCTTCTTTCTCTCCCCGGAGCGACCGAATCAGCATCCGCCAAGAACTGTCACTCCAGCGTGGACGTATTCAACCCATAGATGAACTTAACTAGTATATAGTAGGTCTATGATTCAATCAGACGAAATCGCCGTCCACGTGGTTCAAACCCACGAACATTTAGAACATTCGAATGTGCATGCGTCAACTGTACTTAACCAGTCGACCACCACACTATTACAGGGTACAAAGGAACTTCCCTATAGCACCTCCCACTAAAAATCGATTTTTCTGTGACAGTTTACTATATATAGGTCTATTATATACAAAACACTTTCAGAATAAAGACCACCTCCCACTCCCAGTAAAGACCACTTTGGCTTTGCGAAAATTAGTGGTCCTTATTCGGAAAGAGTATTTCCACTTTCTATGGCGCTAAGCAGAACGGCGAGAGATCAATGATAATCCCCTGGAGAAGGCGCCAGTTTCTCGCAGGTTTACTTTCCCAGAAGTGCTGGTACCCATTTAGCACCTGGGTGAAGTGTGGGATAGTGTAAAATTCCTTTCCCAATGGCATAACGCCGGAGTGGTAGAAGTCAGACTTGAACCCTGTTCTTTCGATCCGTAGACCAAAGCGCTAACCGTTACACCATCGGAGCCACATAACACGCAAAACGAACACAAAATATCTGAAAGATAGGTCGTCTGGATATCATCTGACACAAACTGAGAGATATGTTTTGATTACTTTATTTTCAAAGATGCATAACAATGATCAACAAGGCACATGTTTTCATCCAGAAATGTTCTTGGTTCAAGAGTTGGCAAAAAGCAGCTTCATCACAACAAAAGCAAAGCGAATCATCGCAGACACACCAGCGTTCTGACATGATCCGATGTCTGCGGACGTTTCATCTTCGTCAGTCAGTTAATGGAAGAAGAAGAATTAGGTCTTTCGAGGTTGGTCATGTGATGAGCTACAAACTCCGCGCCATTTACCAACCTCGAAATACCTAATTTGCTTCACTGCCTGCAGACATCCAGTAGGCCTACATTACACAGACATTCTTTACATTCAGTAGGACTCAAATTCATTGACATATTATTGGAATATAATAAAATACTTATTACATTTTATAACATTAGATACATATTTCAATTTTCAGACGCATAATGATAATAATATAATCACAAAACATTAATACAATATTGACCAGCGAAGAGAGGCAAGGGGTTTATATGGAAATAAATCGTAATAATTATTCAAAGAGAATAATAAACTGGATTTAGAACCCCATTATATTTGAAGATGAGACAAGTACGAAGAAAAGAAAGAGAATAATTGAAAGAAAAAAAGACCCAAATCTCTCGTCTTCAAATATAATGGGGTTCTAAATCCAGTTTATTATTCTCTTTGAATAATTATTACGATTTATTTTTATACAATATTGACCATAACACTTCTGACTTCTGACTATTCAAAAGGAATCATATGAGGAAACGTATACATGTATTATATTTCTTCATTTACAATGAAGTTTGTTCACCCAACTCTTCTTAAGATTGATTAAGATCTACTTAATCTAGCACCATTGTGTTGGGGTTATTTCTGTTCCTCTCGTTCCTCTTGATCTAAATTCAGAAAGAACAACGAGTATTCTCATTGTTCCATGAATGAATTTAAGGTTCTGACGATCCCTTCTTTTTGCCGTTTGAAATCTGAAACTGACTTAGATAATATATCCATTGTGTTTAACATGATAAGATAATTGACATAAGGGACCGCATATTGATTCTCTCTCTCAGCTTGTAAATGTGTTTGTGGACCCAAAATATAAATGTTGTGAAAGTCGTGGTTTTCAACAAAAAAACCCAGAAAAAAAGAATATCTCCCAGAGTTCTAAATTCATTACAGTCTAACCTTATTGCATATATACTTTTCTTTTCCATCCAACCATCCTCCTATCTACCCATCCATCCATCCATCCATATATCCACCCATCCATCCTCCCATCTACCCATCCATCCATATATCCATCCTTATCCATCCATCCATCCTCCCTTCCTTGCTTTCATTTCTAAGCCTTTCATCAATCAGTCCAAAGATCAATGATTCTGAGATTGTGATGGAAGAGACAAACAATCAAATCTCACAACACATCCAATAATAGTTTGGCATATGGAATGATACTACGTGATGCTTATATATATTAAAACATCTTTAGGCATATCAGCTTATTTACCTGAACACATAAAATAGAAATCCGAATTCAATCATTCTAAATGAGAAATGCACTCTTTAAAAATGTACCAAGGGACATCCGAATTTGTTGCTTAGGATACATCAATTATGATAATATATATTTATAATGAGAAATTCATCCCATAAATCTGTCAGATCATAAGTCACCTGGGACAGCTTTGACTAAAAATCTATCAAACAAAGTAGGCCCCTAGTTTACAGAATCAGATTTAAAAACCAATATCTTGGTCACCGTCAATCGACATAATAATTGTGAATTTCCATCTTCAAATGGAAAACAAAACTGGAATAAGATAAGATAAGTACAATAAGCACAACACGGCAACAAAATCATAAATGTGGTCTATCATAAAACTAAAACAATCATGCATGAAACAATCGTGAAACAATCATGAAACAATCATAAAACAATGATGAAACAATCTATATTTAAATAAAAGCTTCTCCAACTCGACGTCAACTGTAGGCACAGACAATGATCTCCCAGCACTCTCTTCATTAACTCTAACAGTAACAGCTTTCCGGGCACACACTTTCAGACAAAAAAAAAAAGATAAAGAGTGCATTTATATAGAGTCTAGCGCTTTACTTCGAGATAAACTCAGGCTCAAAACGCTTTACATGGTAAATCTCCACCAGCAGGCCTGATCATTCAAGTACCATGCTCAACTCCATAAGGAGCATACCGAGCATAATAATATATGCTCTAACATACTGACAAGAATCAATAATTGTTTTTGGCCCCATGATGAAAAGATTCAATAAAAAAAAAGAAAATAACTTTTTAAATAAAATACAAATAATCTTTAAATAATACATAGATCTATTATATCTTAAGCTGCTTGAAGCGGAATGGTTTTAATCGTTCCCATCGTTGCGAGTGTAAACACAGCTCCATCTTATTCATGGAATGTTGAATCATCAAGGCGCTGCAGCCACCAAATCAAACTAGATAGAAAGTCGAAGAAGGCAGAAATGGGGGTAAACCTGTGGCATTGTGTCAAGGCGTGAAAAAACACTTAATATAAAGGACCCTCTCAGACCAAATGTGGTTTTCAACCACCTTGATACGATATCTAAGGCATGATGCAGTGTAAATCCTTACGGCGCTAAACAGACGAGTGAACAATGAACACCCCCTGGAAAAGACGCCAGTTTTTAGTTTCTCAGCAGTATTGGTGCTGATACCCACTTGGCACCTGGGTAAAGAGTGGGATAGTGTAAGATGCCTATCACAAGGGTGTAACGCCCAGGGTGGGGTGGTAGAAGTCGGCCTTGAACCCGGGTATTTCGATCCGTAGTCCAAAGCGCTAACCATTACACCACCTGCGGCACTTCATGATACAGTGTGCCCCCCACAAACCATTTGCCCTTTGATTTACCATTGTGCTAAAAAGGTACCGGTATATTTGGCTTTTCCAACCTAGATGCATCACTCCAAATTTTAATAGCCAGAGAAGACATGGATAGGCTGTAAGCATTTTGGGGAAATTTTCATCTCCTTTTTATAAAATCATCCTCAACTCTAAAATATAAATAATATTGTTGATCGATTATTGGCCGCGGAAAACTATATAGACCTTATATATTTTCTTTGCCATCATTAAAAATGTGGATAAAATTTCAATAGGTTAAAAGTACATGTATAGGCACACAAATCAGATCTACAGTGTTAAGATGAGTAAGAGTATTATCTTGATATGAACATACACACACACACATGTAATACACACATGAAATAATATTATATTTCAAACATGCAACAGACATCTAAGCGCATGGAGTATGGAATTATTTTTCATGGAGATAGGCTATATTAAGAGTTATTTTTTTTAATAATATCATCTTATTAAAGCACACACTGTGACACTGATAAAACCAATCCTTGTTGTAATTGTATGCAAATGAATTAGAAATCTACTCTTTTTAATAAGGGGTATAATAAACTATTTCAGTTTGTCTGAATATTTTACTTCATAGTTTTATTTAATGGAAAGTAATAGTATCTCCATGCAATCATAAATCATGCAACAATTACTTCCACAACCCTTATTCCATACAACAGCAATGTGAACTCTAAAGATCATAGATGGACACCATGGCAACAAAGACATGAAGACCAGAAACCCAATGACGAGCAAACGCCAATTGTACAGATTGGATTATAACATTTAGTATAATGACAATATATTGACAAATTTTTTTATGTGCACTCTTTCAATTCATATTCAAATCCACACGCTCATCAAAAAGTGACATTCATTTATTCATTCATTCATTCACTCACTCATTCACTCATTCATTTACTCAATCATTCATTCATTTATTCACTCATTCATTCATTCATTCATTCATCAATCTCAGACTTTCTCCCATCAAAGAATGATATCAGGCAGCCAGCCAGCCTAGAGACAAGAAGTATATGGTCAGGACGCTGCTGATAAATAAAATGCAAATCATAGCGGACATATTAATAGGTGCGTAATGGCACTAAATAGGTACTTGCAACTCACAGCCAACGCATGTTAAATGCACGAAGCAGAACACTTCAAATGTAAGGGAGATAATTCTTCAACAAGGAATTAAAATCGGGTAAAACATGCTTTTGCTTTTCATCAAGCACAGCATGACATCATATGACAACGACTAGTTATGTCACAATGTGTGATGGGTCCCCTGGCTATAAATAGTGAATTGCGCTGCATTGCAAATATCAATATTCTTGGGAGCCCATACAGTATGATACAGCAGCAAGGCAAAGTTTACATCATCATTAGCATTACATATCAATAATATGCTAACATAAATAAAGATTCAATACCTTAAGTAACTCGAAGACAAGAACAGGTTTAAGACAATGCAACCAGACATTTTGACAAGGATGTGATCAGGTGAACGCGAAAATTCAATTTGATGTAACAGGTACCAAAGTGAGTTTCAAACATCCATGCAACAGGCTTCAATCAAGCCATTCAGGGCAAGCGATGAAAGGATGAAAAACAAACATTCTTACAATAATTTATACACCTCTGCCAAGAGCCAGGCACTTATTTACATCCCACTGAATAAATAAGCATGGAAAAATAAACATTTCCTAAGAACTTAGAACTGACTTGATGCTACCAGAATCTTAAATATCAAATATAAATGCGCTACAGGGTCAGACTCCAAGTTGACGTGATACCCTTACATTAGGAATTTGTCGACGTAATCATACAGACAGATATAGATCATTTGTAGAATACACTGTATAGCGACAAAATTCAAAAATTCTTCCAGCTTTACAGCTCATTCCTTTGTTCTCCCTTTTTAAAATTCAAACCCGGGAACCATAAAACTGTCAATTGCAGTGAAGTGGGGAAAAAAGCAAATCAGCGAGCGAGTCTGTTCAAATATAATCTACAAGCCAATTCCTGTGCCTGTTGCTTTTATCAAACCAGAGTGGATCTATAAAATCCATCATCGATAAAGATGCTAGAAAATGAACTTTTCTTTCAGTTCACAAAGGTGTAATGAATTTCAGGAACTTTAATAGCCACTTTAGATTAGATATTTAAAAATTTCTTTCGCAGAATGAGTACCAGTAAGTAAAATGGTTATTTTACACGCATGAACCCTACTATTATTACAACTGCTGTTAGAGATAGAGATGTTATATTATTATCATCATTAAAAATATTTTTATCCATGACTTTATTAAGAAACATATTCATAAAAATACCTCTTCACACCCAAAGCCACCAGCATATTGTGTGAATGTATATTGTATCTATGATGCAAGCATTAAAATACATGTAGCAAATCTGAAAGGCACAGCCAGGAAGAAACGAAAACCGAATTCCATTATGCACTCGACTCGTAGTGGGATCTTGGCACCAGCGCGTCTCGCTCTCTGTCTCGTTCTGGCGTGGTGTCGTAGCCCGTGAGTCCAGGCTGGACCAGCAGATTATTTCGCTCTTCTTCTCCTTCGGCTTGCGGATACGGAGGCAATAAAAATTCATCGTCCATTATACTTACTGGCCTCGAGGTTTCTAGTTCACTGATAACATTTCCATAGTTCCGGGACACCCTAGGGTCTGTGGAGGAGACCTCCTCTTCCGGCAAACGGGGCGAGTTCTCAAGCGTACTGTTGGCCGACGAAAGAGAGCTGTCGTTGGCGACGCTGTAGGGACGATTGTTTCTGTAATTGTAATTGTTGGCACCTGGGAAGTTTGACGAACCGTCGGAGGGGTCCGTGGGAAATCCGTCTCGGTTGGACGCTGATGAGATGTTGCTGAAAGCACCGATGCTGTTCCGGTTGGAGCCCCCGTAGGCGTGGTGAGAGAATTCTATGCCGGGGTAGAGGGGCAGGCGGGGGACATAGTTTCGCCTCGAGGAGCTGCTTCTATTCGACCCCGCGTCGCTATGCTCAGCCTCGCTTTCAGATCTGTGTTGGGATGACGACGACGACGGGGTCATCGAAGGGGGCATAGACGAAGGGGGCATGAACAAGGGCAAAGGAGCGACCTTGTACGGCTGTCTGAAGGTCACTCGGTCGCCTCCGTAGGCGCCGCTGTGCGGACTGTAGATGCCGGCCACGGTGGGCGTCTGTGGACCAGGAGCAGGAAGTCTTCCTCCCCCCGCCGGCAAATGCAAATCGCTGCTGTCTGTGTCGCTCTCGCTGTGTCGCGGTGTCTGCTGGTCCCTCCGTTGGTGGTCATTGTCCCCGTGCCGGACTTCCCCAGGGGAGGCGATCATCGGCAAGGGCTTGAACGCCGACCTTTGAGACGGACGGGTCAAGGTCGTATCACTGTCGGAATCGAATCTGTAGGAACTGGGTGATTCGCCGCGGAAGGTGAAGAAGGTGCCCTTGGACTTGTCCCCGGGGAGGGGGGAGAGTCGGTCGGAGATTCCACTCTTGACGGAGACGGGCGTAGCTGTGGCAGCAGCCCGGGCTGGGGGGAAGAAAACAAGATTTAAAATCAGTGTACAAAACAATGATGCATATCCCCAGTAATTGAATTTCCCATCAGAATTAGTGCAGTACTTATTTAGTTTCTAGATGGAGTGGGGAAATAATGCAATGAGCCTTTGCTGTGGCAGCCCGGGCTGGGAAAGGAAACAAAATTCGAAATCAACGTATAAACCAATAATGCATACCCGCTGTATTTGAATTTCCCATCAGAATTAGTGCGGTACTTATTTAGCGTCTAGATGGAGTAAATAGTCAGAGAAACAGAAATATTTTATTAGACCCTTATTGGACAGAGACGAGATAAATAGAAAGATAAGATGAGATAAAAATCCTGGACTTCAGCCGGGTCGAACCCTCTGTGCCGGCAACGAATCGCCTTGCAACAAAAGAATACCACCTCCCACTAAAGGCTGATTTTACTGTGACGCTTTACTATATAGGCCTACAGGTATATAAAACACCTCCGAATAAAGACCACTGTGGCTTTGCAAAATGGGTGGTCCTTATTCGGAACCGCTGTATTTATATTACTAACTCCAAATTACCTTTTGCTTTGCTGGCCCCGTTGACATCGACATCACTGCCCCCTCTACCGCTGTCACTGGTGCTGTCGTCGTCGCATGAAAGGTCGTCGTGGTCGAATGTGCGGTTTGCTCTTTTCTCACATGTGTCTACCGACTGAAATGGAGTGAAGACATACATGTATTGATTAAGATGGGTGGAAGACATTTTAATTAATATGGTTGGAATAATGATTGGGGGGACAAATTGAGATGATTTTAAGATAAGCTCTTGATGAAGATTGAAATAAAATTATAAATAATGACAATTTAATCATACGTAGTGGAATGAACATCAATGGTTTGAAGATAAGATAAGATAAGCAGCATACTGAAAACAAACAACAAACAGCAGCTAGCTAGCATAATGAAAACAAAAAGCAAACAGCAGCTTGCTAGCATAATGAAAACAAAAAGCAAACAGCAGCTTGCTAGCATAATAAATACAAACAGCAAACAGCAGCTTGCTAGCATACTGAAAACAAACAGCAAACAACAGCTTGCTAGCATACTGAAATCAACAACAAACAACAGCTTGCTAGCATACTGAAAACAAACAACAAACAACAGCTTGCTAGCATACTGAAATCAACAACAAACAACAGCTTGCTAGCATACTGAAATCAACAACAAACAACAGCTTGCTAGCATACTGAAATCAACAACA
>JAUEKV010067685.1:0-12620 GCA_031833985.1 Ancula gibbosa
ATGAAAGGATGAAAAAACACGTTGGAATTATGGCTTGCGAAAGATGTGCATTACACATTTCACAAAACACGTGGGTGAGTTCATTCAGGGCCCACTGCTTTCCTTGGGTTTTGTTTTGAGAATGAAAACCATACTTCGTGATCTAGTAAAGAGGAAGGGGCGACGTGGTGTTATAGTTATGATTATGATGGTGTCCTGATTAGAACCCTGACGGTCAAAACGTGAGTAGAACTCATTCAGCTCATCGGCTGTTGTTGTGTTGCCGACGGAACGCTAAGCTACGGGACAAAGTTTAAAAATAGCCTAAAAGGGGAGGGCTTCGTTTTATATCGCAGTTTTTATTTTATTACACATATACAAGTATAATGTTATATATAAGTAATACGTGTATACATTATTTTTATAATAATTATAGATGACTCATTCTCAAAAAGGTGGTGTCTAATATGTGTCACCTCATCTCTTTTGTCTGTACCTCATCTCACCCCTTCACCCCGTACCTCACCCCTCCACCCCGTCCCTTCCCCCCCCCCCCCCCAACAGCGTCACTTTCGACACCCCCGTGGCCAAGTTGCTGAGAAAGGATTTCAAACTGACCAGCGAGGCTCTGACCAACGAGGTCACGCTACGGGATCTGCTCATGCACCGCACAGGCCTCTCCTCTGGTGAGTTCCATCTGTTCTATTCACTCTTTTCTTTACATCAATGAATGGGGTGATCTCTAAGCCATCATAGTATATATATGATGGCTCAGGGTGACCTTAATACTTTGTCATATTGCTTTTATATAGCGCATATCCACGATTGACATCATGCTTTATGCGCTTTACAATGAATGGATAACCAACAATGACTTGGTATTGATTTCATTATGTAATGTAACTATCCTTGTATCTTTGTGATTGTATAAATGTAATGTTATATTATGATATTGTATTATAAATTGGAATGAATAACATGTATGCCATTATACAACAAATTGCCTTTGAGGACAATAAAGATAATAATTATTATTATTATTATTATCTCATGTGGATTTCTACATCACTATGTACACTTGAGTAATTCCTTTCAAACTTCATCTCACGTGTGTCTTGGCCCACCTGTCATTAGGATCACACACCGCCAGTACAACTATGAATGATATCATAACTATCTGTGTCCATCTTTCCCTTCCATCCCCATGCATCCATGGTGGACCACCCCAGGCAACGTAGGTCTCATGGCTGGCTTCCCCAAGTCCATGACAAGAGAGGCTCTGGTCAAGTAAGATCGATAACTAATCCATCCATAGTGAATTCACTCAAGGCCATGAGGCCGACATATCTTGTGTTTATCCCCAGTTTCTCTAACGCGAAGTGGAACGAGTGATCAATGAACACCCATAATTATATCACACTATTATTTTCATAAGAATTATTTTCTCTAGACTTAGAAAGTCATTTTATATCCCATTGATCACCCAAATGCGTGTGTGTGTGTGTATGTCTGCGTGCGTGTCTGTGTGTGTGTGCATGGTACAACAGTTTCTTCTGAATCAGACATATTGCCATTGTCGCTCCTCTGATATCAAGTGTGTGTCTCGGCAACCATACATCCCTGATACCAATATGCCCAGGCGTAGCAGTAAAAACTGTTAAAACTGTAAAAACTGTTACAATGGCGTCAGAAATGACGCAAATGCCTTAATGATGGGTCGACTTATTTATCTCATCTATTCACTTAATAATCATAATAATAATGATAATATTAATATAATAATAATGATCTTTTAGTGTCCCCAAGGCAATGTGTTGTACAATGGCATACATATTATTCATTCCAATTTATAATACAATATCATGTAAAATTACATTTTTACAAACACAATGATACAATAATAGTCATATTAGATAATGAAATCAATAATAATAATAATAATAATAATAATAATAATAATAATGTAGATCATTTATATTGCACCTACTCCCTTATACAGTAAAGCTCTAGGCGCATTACGATCACACTAATATATTATAATCAGAAATACATGACATATACATAAAAAGCGGCGTACATATCATACATATATTTATTTTAAAAAACCCACCAAATACAAGACCAAGTCATTATTGTTATTTCTCCCCCAGGAGCCTCCACGAGCTACCCCAGCAGACAGCCGTGCGCAGCGACTTCCTGTTTAACCCTTTCATGTACACGCTGGCCGGCTACGTGGCGGAACAGCTCACCCAGACCAAGTGGGAGAAGATGATGCGCACGCATCTCCTGGACAAGATCGGCATGAGGACATCCCAGGTCGAAGTGGACGACAACCAGGGCCCAGGGATCGCACGTGCTTACGTCACAGTCAATGACCAGTTGGTGGAAGCCGACCCATCGCTCTACGAGTAAGTGATATCCATCCTCGGGCGGATAGATTCAATCAAGGCCATCTATAACTTGGACGGCTTTGATTCAAAGCTATAAAAATCGATTATATTATTATTATTATTATTGTTATTATTATTATTATTATTATTATTATTATTATTATCATTATTATTATTATTATCATCATTATTATTATTACATTATTATGAATATTAATATTATTATTATTATTATTATTATTTTTATTATTATATCGATGAGTGTGTACATTGGCCCTTTTGTCTATGGAATTCTCTTCTGACTCAAAACCACAAACACCCTGTTCTGCATCAGACTTATTGGCATGTCTCACCTCTGATATGAAGCAGATGGAGCCTTCCCTACCTAGATTGAGCATGATTGTACGCTATAAACAAGCACGCAATCTGCATCAGATGAAAGACTTATCAGACTTATTGCCATATCCCACCTCAATGGTGGACCATCTTAATAATGTATAACCAAATTCTTTCATCCTTTGAATTCAAGCAGACTCTTAACTCATTACATGATGGTTGATGAAAATGATAATGTTGCAAACATAATTCTTTCGTAATATAGATGCATTCAGAATTATCACATTGAATACATGTCACCTAATATGAGATTATTATAAAGTTCTCGGAAATAATTATTTTATACACATGTAAAAACAATTAGAAAATTACATTGATATCATCATCATCTTCCAGCATGGCCTTGTGTGGTCGTCGCTTCCCAAATCATTTTGCGATAGTCATCTCTGTCAGCTAGCTGCTTGTCGTCTCACCTCTGTGACCGATCCGCTCCCCCATATCATCGCTCCATCCTCGAGCCGGCCCCCCTCCTCCTCCCCTGCCATCAACCGCCGCTCCAAGCACCTCTTTTCCCACACATATTGATATAAAGACAGATAAGAATTGAAACAATGAATCTCCCCCTCCACAGCCTCGGCCCCCTGGCCCCTTCCGGCACCATGTACTCCAACGCCGACGACATGGGCAAAGCTCTGCGCTTCTTCCTGGGCGACCCTTCCATCGTCACCAAGGTTGAAGTTCCGCTTCCGATTCTGGAAGAGGTCATGACCCCCAAAATGTTACTCAGCTTGGGATATAGGTAAAATGATATTCCTTTTGTTCTCTTTCGGGTTCTTATTCTTCTTGTTCTTGTTCTTGTTCTGGTTCTTCTTCTCCTTCATCGCTCATTGTGCGCAGGGTTTTACTCTCAATATAACTAACTTTCTTTCTTCTTCTTCCTTTTCTTCTTCTTCTTGTTATTATCATTATCATTTTCATTATATTTATTATTTATTATATTGATATTCACTGAAACCGATTTGAAAGCAGTATTATTTCATCCAATAATGTATTGTTGTCCTATCACTGTGACTATTAATTCATTCTCAATTTTACAATTAACGTGTTCTGACGGAATGTAAACTGTTTGCGTTCAAATTAAATAATCATGGATATTTACCACTAAATTGATTTGAAAACGTCGTAAAATGCATTTGACATCTTGTTTTAAGACGTGTAATACATTCATGTCAGTTGATTGAACATTCTTAGTCAAAATTACTCTGAACGAATTGCGTCTTTTGTTGAAAGCGGTGATAATGATACAAAATCATAATTTGATATAATAGAAAATAAATACAAATTTATACATAAAAACTCAATTGCTAAAAGACACCCCGTATCATTTTGAAATTTGCTAAAAGACATCCCGTCCCTTTTTGAAATTTACCAAAAGACACACACCCCCGTCTCATTTTGAAATTTTGAAATTTGTCAAAAGACACCCCGTCTCATTTTGAAATTTGTGTGGCTGTTTCAGGGCAAGTCTGGACAGATCGAGTCATCACTGGCCTGTCAAAGATGTGAACGTGGGATATGGCATGGGCTTCTTCAGAAACGTTTATAGAGGTAAGCTCTTTTAAGCTACACACTCCATGCATAGTGATTCAACAACATAAATATGACGTATTTTAGAACTATTCATAGATGCATTTCTTTCCTCCAATCAATCCAAAATAAATTTCTCTATAATAATAATAATAATAATAATAATAATAGTAATAATAATAATAATAAACATTTATATCGCGCCATTTACCCCTCCCGAACGGAGGGCTCTATGCGCCTAATATCTGACAACTAAGCTTTTTGTTCTATAATATGAACAGTTGTAAGAACAATTATATGTATACAAATAATCATAATTGCTCGTGCATTTACTACCAGGCTACCAGGTGCCTTGGCATGCCGGCAGCATCCCAGGGTACCACTCCATCATGTGGATGATTCCTGAGAAAAGCGTGGGCATCTTCATCGCCATCAACGGGCAGAAGCACACTGACATGCCTCTGGCTACACTCCAGGTAACGCAGGGGGCGCCCTTTATATTGAAATGTTAAGTTACAGTCTTTTTTAGTCTCTTTAGTTGAGAGCTAAAATTAATAAACTGTTTGATTCTTTACTATTACTTCACTCTCAACTGTGGCTTCTTTTTTGAATTTATTGGATTCCAGGTAAAGCGGATAGTTATCTTTATAATATACAGCGGTTAAGAAAAAAGCTTAAAGTCATATCTTATCTTATCTTATCTTATTACGGTATTTGATTCCATAATCAAATCCACACCAATATGATAAGAGAACAACAATATTATGCTGGAATCCTGTAGAATTACACCAATTACAGCCTAGTGAGAAATCTTTTCTCTTCTTCTCTTTGTACTTGCTCTTTTCGTTGTTATTCCATATTGATATTATCTTTGTCCTTTATTTTCTACTCCGATTTCTGTAACATAATAGCCTTGAGCACACCGTTTATAGTTCCCAGAATTGACTATTTTAATTTCAAATCAACTAACTAACTATCTGTAATATAAAATCGCTAATCCCTACGCTTCGTTCCATGATTCACTCTTTGAATATAATGTGTTAGTGTGTTCTTTCTTCTTTTCATGTTTATTGAGATTGATTTTATTGTTTTTATGCACATTTTATTGTACTATACTATTTTAGTATGCTGTATTTTGAAATATCAAATAATATTTGCTAAGATTGTTATTATTATTCCATTTTCAAAAAATACAATGTGCTGATGTGTCCCTTATACATAACTGATTGCTCTAATGTAGATTTTTATACTTGAGCTTTTTGTCAATAACTTATAAACTGTAAACTTGTATACTTGTTCCAGGCCTTGACTTATTACGTCAGCGACCTGATGCTGAAGGAAGAGCCGTGGATCAATGAGACCAACGCCTGCTCCTTCCCCAAACCCTTCACCGACGCCATCGAGTTCCCGGACATCAAGTTCGAACCCAAGAAACCAGACTACGGACTGTCCGACTACCAAGGTCGCTTCCACAACCCCCTCCTGGGGGACATCCGGGTCAAGCAATCGACCACCAACACCAAGGCGCTTTACTTCCAGATGGAAAACCTGATCGGGGAACTTGTACCAGAAGGAGGCCATATTTTCAGACTCTTCTTAGAAGGAAATCACAAATTCATGAAGACCCCTGCCAAGGGAAAGAATCCACTTCCTTTCCTCCGGTTATTCTTCCAGTTCAAGGGACCAGAGTGTATCGGGGTTAAAGTTCCTGATTCTATATTTGGTGGTGCACCCGTAGATTTTAATAAAATGCCGGATACAAAAGAAGAATTATGACGAAAAACGGAGTAGATTTGAGATTTTTATGCTATGTAATAATGAACTAGGGGATGATATCATGAACGGTCTGTATACCGTGTACTTATTGTAAAGAGTCTGTCATACTACTGAGTGTGTTCTATTCTATATGACATAGTTTTCGAATGAAAAAAAAAGAAGAATATATATTAATTCCTTTAGGCCAAGAGGTCCACAAGGATGGCGCTTATACCCTGTTACTTATGCGCTAAGCGGAACGAGTGATCAATAAACACCCCCTGGAGAAGACGCCTGTTTCTCGCAGGTTTACTTTCCCAACAGTGCTTGTACCCACTTGGCACCTGGGTGAAGTGTAGGATAGTGCGAAATGCCTTTCCCAAGGGCATAATACAGGGGTGGTAGAAGTCAGACTCTGACTCAGGTCCTTCGATCCGAAGTCCAAAGCGCTAACCGTTGCACCACCGACGCCACCGAATAGAAAAAAGCAGTTATAAAACATTATACAGCGTGGAACCATTTAGAGAATAATAACATATAAAATGTTTTAAGGGTTCAATAGATTTATCTTGTAAACGCATTGTTTATTAAGTTCATTGTCAGATATTGTACCTACAATTTTGCACATTGTACAGATTGATTCATACTTTTGTCTGTAGAGAGAAAGATTGTATTTGTTCTGTCTCAAAAGAATATTATCTAGTTATGAATGTGTCAAACGTGTATCCTGCACTGTGACATGAATGGATTGATGTGAAGTATATTATATAAGGGGTAATCCATTAAAATAATATATTTTGAAATATAATATTCTCTTTTGTTGATTGTCATTCTCATTGTGTTTTCAATTTTTGATTATTTTTTCAATGTATTTTGAATTAGACAGTCACACAAATCAACATTCTGGAGATTTCGGTTCCCCAAAATCTCTTTACGTGAGGTTTTTGTAAAACTTCTGGATGGTCTTGTATCTCACAGAATAGATGCTCCTCAGTTTCTATGGCGTTTAACTTAACGTTTCAAACACCAATTTAATATTAAAGAAATTCTCGCTGGTTTTACTACTCCAGCAAATTGGGTACTTGCAGTCAATTTGTACCGTTGTGATGTGAGGAAGAGCTTAGCTTAAGTGTAACAGGCCAGAGTCAATGGGATTTGAGGTTGTTTTTTTCTTTCATCTTTTTTTCTCCGCGAATTTGCGGGTCTTTTTACTCGTACTTAAAAAAAAGAAGAAGTAAAACCTTTAATAACAACAATTATAGATATAAGTGAAAAGTGCAAGCACTCACGAATACATTGTAGGTTGACAGATCTTTAATACATTACGTGTAAAAAATAGTCTACATTGTAACAATCAACTACTAATCATGGCAGAGTGAATGATTTGTTTCTTGACGTAGGGCAATAACCATTCGGCTATATTAAGATTTACAAGAGACACGAGGGATACTTTTCAATATTCTCTATTTCCATGGAAGTCAATGACTTTATCTATTCTTTACCATAACATTGCTGATTATATTACGATTACAGTTATTCATTAATGACAGCATTGTAATTATTTTTTAATGCTTGAGCTCTTCGTGAAATTTGAGTTAAAATTATTATTCGGAAAATTAAGAGAAATAAGTTATTATCTACTCTATAACAATTACTGTTGCTCGTAGGGGAGCTAGCCTGGTGCAAGATACAAATATAACAGATAGATACAGCTGATGATACTAGGTTATTATTGGCAATGACTACTACTTAACTGTGTCATTCTGTGGTAATGCCCGACTGTTGTCTAAAATGACAGTACGGCGAGCCCCCTCTTAGTTTGAGGGCAACTTTGCCAGTCGGAATAATCCCAGTAAGGCTACAGAAATGACAAGGAATTCGCCAGTGATAAGACTGTTAATCTCACAGCGATATGAGGCGCGTCAACATTGCGACAGCCCTTTGTGGCGAGGCTGGCTGCCCCCCCCCCCTTTTTCCCCAAAGGATGAAACCGCAGCCTGGCTGGTGCTTTTTCTATTGACTGACGCTCCCAGAATAGGGCTATATCTAGAACGCTCGTAGGGAATACATGACTAAAAAGATAAAGAGTGTATTTATAAAGCGCTTTTCACCGAGAATCTCAGTCTCAATGCGATTTACACGGTAAATCTCCCCAGCAGGCCTGATCCTTAAAATTCCATCTTAACTTCAAGAGGAGCATGCTGAGCATAACTGGGATGCTCTAACATACTTACAAGATCCTCCACTGCCTTCAATGCTGGGTACCCAATTACAGCTGAGTGGACTGGGACGGCCTTGAGCTAACGGCCCGTTACATGACTTGTAATGACTTTTTTTCCCCTTGGAAAGGTTTCCTGCCCCTTAATACTGCCAAACCGGTGGCAGCTGGCCCTTTTCAACCTCTCCGAGAACCGGCTTCAAGTTATATCGGGGCCATCCCAACATAGACTCACTGCGCTAACAGGCGTATCGCCACGGCAGGGAGTCTGTCGGCTTAATTTTGGCAGGATCCAAGATGATGATTGTAATAATATAGCCGAGAAGGAAATGACAATGACAACACTTTAGTTTATTGCGGGGTTTAACTATAACATTCAATGTTTCCCCATGATGTATCTAATGACCAACCACAACCAATTTTACACATTACTGGGGTAAGAAAATAGAGCTAAATATCTTGCCCTAAAAGTCTAAATCATACTTAACAATGCCAAGATTCGAAGCAAATTTATCACGGTATCAGGGTTAGCTGTCTACCGCTAAACCACCGCGTCAACACCGATTAATAATGACGCATTAAAACAGAAAGGAATGCATGTAAGGTTATTGCATGAACTAGTGATACAATTGGTTTATATTACATTAGTGTAAATACATTTTTAATGGAAAAGACGAAAAAGAAAATCATGTCCAGTTTGTATTAGCAATAACTACACGTATTATGGAGCACATTCAACCAATAATCTCAGAAAAAATGTAATTTTAAAAACAATATTTTTTATACATATGAAAATGACATACATGAAGAAAGATAATTATAAAAGCCAGTTTCTTGTTAACCATTCTGGAATTTTCCCATAGAACTAGACTTCAATCTCAACAGGGCTGCTAGGGATATAGATTACAATGGCCCAAGGAAGATAACCCCGACTAAAATATTAAATAATTGTAGTACACCGAGTTGCATACCTTAGATATTTTATCGATTGATACATTAATTTATTTATATATTTTATATTCTAACTTTAAATACATTAAACACTGTGTAGAAGTGTTACAAAGTTAGTTGATAGTTTCTAGAGACTATCAACTAACTTTGTAACACTTTTACACAGAGACTCTCTACTCATAGACACATGGCTCGCTTTTATCACCGACATCATAATTAATTTATTTGTTTTCGCACCATTATTTCCTATTGATCAAGAATCGTTGAATTCTTCTAATCATGTACCGACTTTATGCTAACAGCTATTTCAAATATAGATACAAATATGATTTGCTCTGTTACTACTTCTCAATGAGTTTGAATGGAGTGGTCTTCCATCTCAGTCACATAGCGAACTCCTGAAACTTTCCAGAAAAAAAAGAAGATGAGAGATGATGATAATTACGACATAAGCTAATCTAAATGATATATCCCACATACATCGCAGCGAGTGTTATTTATAGTATGTACAAATATATTATAACAAAGTATAATATGTGGACATCATTAAACATTTCAAACATTTAAGATTGTAATAATACTCCTGCCTAGAATAAGTAACCTATACATTGACAATACATCGATGTAATAAAATCATCATTTTAAACAAATTCAAGGAAAGGAATCAATTATACAGCGATTTAGAATATGACGTCACATTAATGGATTCTATTTCTACTAGACCTAATTCATAACTATAAACGAGTACGAGTACGATTACTATTATCAGTATAAAACGATACACGATACCGATTACATGGCTAGAATATAATAGTTATACTATGCTACAGTGCTGTTGGTTTGTTATCGCTGTTGTTTCCGGTGTAATCGCCTCCATCTTTGACGACAATATCGTGAGCCTGGAGGGCAGACATGGACTTGAGCATGATCCCCCGATCCACGCCGTCCAGGGGATTCTCCACAGGCCGTTTCTGGTTCTTGGACTTGTTCTTCTTGCACTGCTTGACGATGCGCATGATTTCCTCGGTGGGGGGAAGGACGACGACTATGATGCACATGACCACGGCCCAGGCCTAGGAGGAAGATTGGGACAAGGGGAAAACTATGAAACAACTATAATGCACATCACCACATCACCATATCACCACATCACCACATCACCACATCACCACATCACCACATCAACACATCACCACATCACCACATCACCACATCAACACATCACCACATCACCACATCACCACATCACCACATCACCACATCACCACATCACCACATCACCACATCACCACAACCCAGGCCTAGGAGAAAGATTGGGACAGGGATCAAGCCATAATTATGATTCCGAATCAAATTCATCGAACGCTTACCCGTGTGAAGTCTTGCCATAATCATGATTCCGAATCTACTTCATGTAATGCTTACCTGAGTGAAGTCTAGTCATATTCCGAATCTAATTCATGTAACGCTTACCTGAGTGAAGCCTAGCCACATTCGGAATCTACTTCATCGAACGCTTACCGGTGTGAGCTGCCCTAGACACCAATGGGTGTAATGGGTGAATGTATGTATGTTTACCTGCGTATGTATGCTTACCTGAGTGAAGCCTAGCCACATTCGGAATCTACTTCATCGAACGCTTACCTGTGTGAGCTGCCCTAGACACCACTGTGTGTAATGGGTGAATATATGTATGTTTACCTGTGTGAAGTCTAGCCACATCCCGAACCGTTTGAGGTTCATGTCTGGGAAGGAGGCCATCACTCCAGGGATGAGCGCGGCGAACAGGAAGATGCTGGCACTGCCCGCGATGTTGGCCGTGATCTTGGCCTTGCGGAACGACTGGTTCATCTGGGCCATCGACGGCCGCGTCTCGTACTCGAAGTCCTGCCAACGGAAATGACGTCATGGGATCAAGGAATTGAGGAATTTACTTATTATACTTATTGAGCTATGAGTGCTATGACACAAATGCAACCGTTTGACTTCTTAATAATAATAATAAATTATATTGTTGTTGTAATTATTATTGATATTGTTGTTGTTGTTGTTGTTGTTGTTGTTGTTGTTCTTCTTCTTCTTCTTCTTCTTCTTCTTCTTCTTCTCCGTCTTCGTGGATTCTGTAGTAACCCCAAAAAGTTGGGGACCAATCTATATGCTGTTTATTTATCTTTTATTATTATTATTATTATTATTATTATTATTATTATTATTATTAGCATTATTATCTCCTCACCTTAAGGTCCTCTCTGTAAAGACGCTCCCACGGCTGCAGCGGATTATCGATGTCAAACATTTTGCTCCATTCGAATTCCCGGTCGGCGTCATCTGGAACAGGGGCATTTAAATTATGGTAAGACACACCGAAATAGTTCATTAGATCATTATGGGACATAGGCCAAACAAATAGAGAAAGATCGGAAGAGAAAAACATCCTGGACTCAGCAGGGTCGAGACCTCTGCATCGCTACCGAATCGCCTTGCCACGAAAGAAGATACGCTCTTCTATCTGCTGAGCTACCTAGGCCTCCCAAGGAACAGGGACAGGCCTTTAATTAAAGCATTTATAGAATTGCATGTGGTTGCAAACTGCACATGCTTACACGATTCAATATGTATAAAGACAAATCGCAAATACACCACTTTGCGTTCGTATAAAGTGGCTGTTATGTTGCGTTATTAAAGAATAAAGAAATGAGAATGATAAATAGTTTGTTAGACCCCTATGATGTGACAGAGACAAGACAAATATAAAATATTATATGAAGAATAGTTTATTAGACCCATATGGGACAGAGACAAGCCAAATAAAACTAAAAATAGAAAAGATGCTGAATTCTACTTTTGATCTTGTGGGTGAGCAGGGAACATGAATAGTTTATTGTACCCCTATGGGACAGAGACAAACACAACTAAAAATAGAAACATCGAAAAATGCTGGACCCTACTTTTGATCTTGTGGGTGAGCAGCGAGCCGATGATGCAGATGCTCATGCTGACACTGAAGCCGGTGGCGTTTCCGGCCAGGATGCTGTAGTCCTGCGTGGTGTTGAGCACGAAGTCGCCCAGGCCCCCGTCGTACGTGCTGGCCGTGATGAGCGTGGCGCTCACACCCATGATCAGGCCGCTCAGGCTTCCTGCAAGGGCACGGTCGGGGACGAGAAGGCATTGTAATGATTATTATGGTTGTATATGAGTAGTTATATCTATCATTATTATTAGAATGTCGTCGTCGTTAGCATGTCGTATTAGCATCCATCATTATCACCATACATTATCATTATCATTATCATCATCATCATAATTATTATTATCATATACATTATCATTATCATCCTTATCATCATAATCATTATCATCATTATCATAACCATCATCATCTTACTACTACTACTACTACTACT
>JAUEKV010068795.1:0-12599 GCA_031833985.1 Ancula gibbosa
GTCTCTCTCTCTCTCTCTCTCTCTCTCTCTCTCTCTCTCTCTCTCTCTCTCTCTCTCTCTCTCTCTCTCTCTCAATCCCTTTCTCTCCCATGTCTCCCTTTTCTCTTTCTCTCAATTAAATTTTCACCCAAAATTTTAAAAGAATATTTTTACTTTGCAGACCAAATTCAGGATGTCTTTTTGAAAGAATCTTGACCGCAAATACATGTAGTTTTAAAAATAGCAAGCCATTATTTAGCTGATCATTATTTTGTTTGATTTCCACAGATTGGCATAAGATCCTAGCAGTCCCAACAACTGGTCTGTGATGAGAGGGAATATGTTGGATGGAAAAAGAAAAACTCCCCTGAAAATTTATCATGTTGCATTTGTAGTGGACATCATTTATTTGTTTGGATCAGTATGAATGTTACAATAAAATCTTTAAGATTCCAATATTAATGTACAAATAAATAGTGCTGTCCCCTAATGACTGCATATTTTCTCTCTCATTATACTATCCATTTATCAAAATACCAATATTAATGTACAAATAAATAGTGATGTCCCTTAGAGACCGCATATTTTCTCTCTCATTTTACTATCCATTGCCTGGTTTCAATCATTTATAAAAAGGGGCATGAACAAATATTTACATGTAACATCAAATACTTCAGGATAAGTTATCATGTCTTCCTGCAATTGCTTATCACTTGATTTTCTGGCCCAAAATGTTATTCAATTTCTAGTTAGTGTATTGATGCCAAATGAAGGGTAGACTTTATTCCTCTTCTCCCCAGTAATTAAGGTCTTTTACTCCAAAGTCTTTGATTTGTAATTGTTGATTACAATTTTTTGCCCCATGTCCCGAGAGAGCGCCAAACTATAGACTTAATAATTGTATGTCAGTACGTGCAGATTATGTACTTCGTTTCCTTATCCAGACGCATTTTAACAATTGTTTTCCCCCCTCCTGTTCATGTTTTTTATTTTTATTTTTAATGAGGAGGAATGTTCCACAAAATTCTGCATGTGACCGAAATAAATACATTGTTTAAATTTAAAGTGTTCCTTTGTCATTCTCACTTATGTTAGTGGGAATCTTAGTTACAGTGTATCTAATATAGAATTGTATATTCATGTATTGTCTCTAATATATCAGCAGCAGTAATTTGTGTGTTTGTGTAAGCAGGGAGAGCTAAGCGTTCATGTTAACATGTAAGGTCTTGAAGTGTATTTAAGAGTTAATAGACTCACCCTATCATTGCAGGTCAACAGCACAAAGAACCACATGTACAGTCTTAGAACTTAGGTATAGCAATGGGACCGCCCCCAGCATTTTTGTTGAAATCATGATTGTATTAATAATTATGTTATTTAAAGGAGCCGTAGCACAGCAATAACTTTTGTAAGGAATGTCGATGTGTTTTTGAAACCACTTGGAGCATACGGATAGCTAGAAGAATGAGATTGAGGCCCCCCTCTCTTCCACTTAAGAAGTCTGATCAATTCTTTAGCCAAGTCGTTTGCCACAGTTTTGTTGTAAAGCATGTACATGTAATACATTGTACTGCTACAATGAGTGTGGGAACTGTTTCTAGAGCCATTCCCAATAGGTCAATGATTCCGCGCCTGGTGTGGTTTCAAACTCGCAGTCTAAGTGGTTGGCGCTTGTATTCTAAATGCTGTGTGATAGTGATACACACATATTATCACAGTTGTGTTTATATAAATTCACATTTTAAAAAAATTCTATATTATATTTAAAAAAATTTCACCATTGAAGCTGTGACTTATTGGATTGGATGTGTACCGTATGCAAAACATGACTATATCTTGAACAAGGAGCAATCACAGAGACAAATAAAAAAAAAATATACTTGGTTGAGGTAAAAGGGCCAGTTTATTAAATCATTTCACATTAGTCTGCCTCATACGTCATGTTCACTTTGGTAATCGAGCTAGCAGTGAACACAGACATTAAATGAATGTAGGAAGGAAGAGTAGAATTTAAGAAGAAATTTCAAGATATTAATAGTTGAATATTAAAATGAAAAAAAAGAAAAACAACAGGGCAAATGAAGGCTGACTAATAGGTCAAAGGATTATGGAACATGGAAAGGTTGGAAGAGGAGGTGGGGGCAGGGGAGTAATTCATTAGGCATGGATCAATTTGATTGATACCTGTCATACTGGAACAATCAAACAATCCCAACCAGAAACATGAAAGGACAAAACAATTTGACACTTTGTTGGATTATTATTTAAAACATTTTAAAACTTGATTTGACATAATCAGTATTCATTTACCTCGACAAATCTCAACATATCTGCTCAAGGAAAGATTAATATGGTGGCTCTCTTTGCTTGGACAGGAAAAAGACATTATTATAATTTAGATTAAATATGCTTAAAAATAAAAACCACACAAAATCACATCTATGATATTTGCATGGCATGATAGTTAAAACAAAAACACAATTAATTACATATAATGTGTTGAGGGGGAAACAGGGCATGGAGGGAACGGGAATAGGAGTAAGCCTGGGACTCTATTATTTATTTTGTACAATAATTTAATTTTACAAACATGTTAAGATTTTAACTAAAGGAAGGGATGCTTGTTGTAACGGACATGCAAACACAAGCTTAAAAAAATCAAACAGCAATATCATATATCTGGAAATGAGAATTTCAGGTTTATCAGCTCTTTCATTTCATCTTGATTGAGAAGTTGCAGCCACACAATCAATACAAATGTCTTTATAAATGAGATTTATGAGAAAACAATCACCATCAAGACAAACAAACAAGTAAAAAAAGGCCTAAGAAAATAAATGTAAAAATTAGGTAGACAATCTATATCGATCTTTTCTCTCATTAGTACAAATGATGACGGAATATGTAGGATTAATTACACTGTTATATGATTAAAACATAATTTTAAACTTATTTGGTAGGAATACCCTTTGGATCGACAATGATAAACTTTATTCTTTATTGAAATAGCGCAAATATAATAATTATATTGGTGATCTATTTTTATGACCCTACTTGTTTTGATATAAGCTGTCGTCTTCTGAAAACCAATGACGTGGAAAGTGATAAATTCACATTTAAAACAACAAATTGTTCCTCTTCATCGACTCATTCCTTTTCAGTCCTTTACAAAGCATCAATTTGATGTCACGCCACTCACAATTCATCTCAGCTCAATCAAAAGCATTTCTCATGCAAACTAAAAGATTCATTCTGATTGCAATCATTTTCACTTCATTTGAACGAAGTTGTACTTGACTAAAAAGCTCAGTCATTTAAATCAAATGAAATGTTGGAAAAAAAACAACCCAAATAACTTAGAATGTTGAGAATTATATGGCTTACACTTACATGAAAAGCCAAAGTCATGCAAACAAATTACATTAGATTGTATTATCTCTGAAGAAGATGGGAAGAAATGAAAAATGGTTAAGATTAGAGTAGAGTGACTCCTCTGAACGTTTTATACTCATTATGACAAATTGCGCATTTTGAAATGAAGAATGTTGTCTTTTCCTCATACCTCATTATACACATGACATGAGTAATGCAAACAAATGAAAGCACAAACATGAATTTTCGTATACGATGATATCATATCATCATTGATGAATTCAGTGGAAACATCCTTATCTTATCTAGTACATGTACTTGACGCCAAAAGATTCCTTTTATTTTCATTAGCTCAATAATGGATTAATACTATTTTTAATTATTTATAGACGTGATTTTCAATCAGAGAACGAAGGGAAACCTGCAATAAAATATGAAATACTGATAATATATTATATTCATTGAGCAAACGCGTAGCATAAAATCATATGTCTAACAGTAGAACTGAAGTCTCATTTATCTATTTCTAATACTATTTCTAATTATTATCCAATATGAAAACAGAAGCAAAAACTCCACTGGAATAAATCTTTAAATCAGTAACAAAAATAACTGTAGAATAGCAGTGTATGCGTGTTAGTCTGAGAATGAAAGAGAGGGAGAGATAATACCTAAAAACTATGAGACAGATTGGCAAACAGATAAAAAAGAAGACGGAGAGGCAGTGAGAAGCTGTGTGAGAAAGGATGAGTGTAATGGCTCTATCACTATAATCTGTATGGTTTTAGATATATGTACAAGAAAAGTTAAGTAAATAAAACTTTTTATTCATTCACTGACCCACGATTCATATCATAGCAAGAAAATGTCTCATATTGGCATTTCCATTTCACCAATTTCTTTATGGAATCATTCATTGCTCTGATTTTTAGAGCAAAGAATTTTGGAAGCTTAGCATATACAATCATATGATGATAGAAATGAATATATTAGCTTAATAAATCCTGTTCAATTAAACAGCAAATTTAAATAGTAAACTTCTCATAATATCTCAGCAACGGAAAACATCATTGCAACCACTTTTATTTATCAGCTATAATTAAAGGCCAATAAATAAGAGTTGTTCATGGCATTGAAACCTACTGTACACATAATAAAAGACATTGTAATATCTTTATTGTTATCAACATTTATTAAGAGACTTACATCCATTACTTTTTAACCCTAAAAACATTCAAATCTTATGTTGAATACTTTTTAATTCAATCAAGGATTCCATATTATTGATACTGGTATGAAAAGAGTCCCCATAATTTCAGATAAATAAAATTTAAAAAAGTAATCAGAAAAACAATTACTTTTTTATTCAACGATAGTCGAATTATCTTACAAGACAGTTAACGATAAAAAATGCAAATTTTGTTTTCAAATTCAAGAAAAGCATTTTTTAAATCCTTAAATGAAATTTTTAGTAAAAAAATTATATCAATTGTCTGACTTAGAAAAGTATGAAAAAGGTTTTCCAATCACATGTATGATATAGAATGCAAAATGTGTAACTGATTATTTTTATTGAATTGAAGTCGAGTGAGGAGGCCAATGACTAGACACCTACGATGACAATTTAAAGTATTTTGCAATTTAATATTTGAAATAAACTATTCACACATGTAAGTGTACACATTATACATACACTCAGAGACAAAAAACACATATATACATACAAAGGTAAGATTGTGAAGTCAATGCAAGGGGAAGAATGACCTGTATATAAACATGGTAATAATGAAAAATATCAGTGGTGATTATCCGTGATCAAAGGATTAAACAATACATGTACCTGCCTCTAGAATCAACTATAACATAAGTTTATGCCACTAATGTGGCCTTAGATTGCTAGCTGTAAGAATAACAAACAGATAAATAATAGTCCTAAGAAAATAAGTATTTCATAATTTAAAACCACATCATCATAATTATTTGTAATCATAATTTCAATATTACGATAAAAAAAACAAATCTAAAATCTTTACCGATCACATCCAGCTACCAATACTCAATACTTTTGGTGAAGGTGTGACTCTTATGACTGGCCGAAATTTCTGTTAAAAAAAAACCCAATTATCCTTTTGTTCTTACGCATCAACTGTAGATGATTATTATTATAATGGTATTCTCCTTGCTTCACACGAAAAATAAATTTGAAAAATATCTTGAACTAGGAGAATGAAGGGCGTCAATTCTTTAAATATATAGATCTAATCAACATTTGTTTCTAAATAGGTGATTGTTCCCAGCATTAGATGTTGAGAATACGGTTATTAATCTTGAGAGAAGATATTATTGCATGCATGTAGACCAAACTGTGTCTGGAAAGATCAATCAAAAAGCTACTTAAAAAAATTAGATGTACAGTGATCTAAGAGTATTGAAAAAGGTAGTGCTGAAATAAAAAAATTGTTTTAGATGGTTCTTCTACGCTGCAATGTATGAATCCATTATGACATTTTTGACTTTAGTTATGAATTGAATTACATAATATATATTATTATAATATAATTTGTGATTAAAATATTGTAAAGGTGTGATTTGACTTGAATTATTAATATGAATTGTTTTGGAAGATTTTCAAACTAACGGAAAGAGAATACATGTACTTAATATTATTATTATGTATAACCTAGAACTGAGAACTTGCCTGAAATGACTTCTTTTTTCCTTCCAAATTTGTCTGTAGAAATCTAACTCTACATACATGCATAGTAAGAGATGATAAATAGAACATGGATAATCTACGACATTTTATGTCTCGACCATATTTTCGTATGGTTTACGCTTCCTCAGATAAAATGTGGTTCACATAGCTGAATAGGTTTTGTAGGACGAATGCTGGAGTGGTTCACCATGACAGCTGATGAGCATGTACATTATATAACATGACGGCAAAAAATGATAAGATAAATGTCGTAGTAACAAAACTCAGGTGGTGGTTATATTATAACAAACATACCAATTGATGATAATAATAATAATACTCAGTTTTTCTTTTGAAAACCAATCACAGATTTCAATGGGCTGATAGGAAGTGTGAGGATGGAAAAGGTTGAGAATTGGATGAACGTGTGGAAAACCCAAACGATGGATGAGACAAAGATGCAGGGATACATGAAGAGAGAGAAGAGGAAAAAGGGGGACAATTAATATTAATATCAAAGCAATATAAATGGGCAGGGAGAGTGAGAGAACCTAATACATTGAGGGGGACAAAAAAAAATTGAATTCTAAAGTAAAGTTAATCACAGATTTATTGTTGTAAAGTTTCCGACTCCAGTCTTGATACTGGTATTAAATACATTTTTGCATTTGAATAAGATTTAATTAATATCATGGTATAATATAAACATTAAATAGTTTTTTTTTCAGATGTATTTTTACTTATCAGAACTAATGAGAAATTGAGTAAATCATTTGACTTTCTGAGACTTCAAAATTGAACTTAGAGGATTTTACAATTGAATTAAAATAATCTTTACTGGAGGAAAATTCACAGACGATATATATCAGGAATCGCAAAATTTTGAAGTAGAAATCCAAGTGAGACATTTCCGAACACTTATAACAAGTTTGTTTATCCTAACGCAATGATGAAACTAAGTAATTCCCAATCATCCGATTAATTTGTATCACTCGGATGCCCTGGTCACAATAATGGATTAATTTAGAAATACACAAGAGGCTGCTGATCACATGATTCAATAAATTAGGCACTTTATACATCACAACTTTGGTCACATTGTACATTCGGCAAACCTAGACTTATGTGTCTTGTGGAGTATATATTATATATAATATCCTTTCTTGAAAAATGATATTTTATATAATAAATAAATATGCACTCCACAAGACATATATGTCTTAGGTTTACCGCTCATTCCACATGAAGCTCAACCAACAGGGAAAGGATCAGAATAACACAATGAAAGCTAGCAAACATGAGTTGTATAATTCAACTGTTTCACAAATTTTAGGATATTGCCTGCCAATTATAACTTACAACTCGTAGAGTAAAAAATATATTAAAAAGGAATAAATATTTTGAAGAAAGAATAATCTGACTTCAAAAGGATTATTTTAAAACTTCACATGAACACAACTAATCAGAATTAATAAACGGTTTGACAAGATCTTTGGATCAGAATTAATATTGTTTATTGTTTAAGTCTACACCACTAGGCTGCATTACACTGCAAACTGATCAATTGCGGCATTTTAGATTGTAAAGGGAGACAAGATATATGGAATCTATGATCATTGAAATAAAACAAAATGGGAGAATAAATAAATCAGATTGTTTATGACAGGATGAGATGCATGGTAACAATTGAAAAAGGAGATGGTAGCAGAAAAAGCATAGATGGATGGATAACCAATAGATTGGAATGCATCCGATGCATCCACCAAGAGACAACATGTGGATGCGCTGCAGAGCAATTTTCCATTTTTTCAAAATGATTTCGATATAAAAATCAATGTAACAAAATAAATAGCATGGGTATATGACTGAACAAATATTAAAGCAAAACCCGATTGAAAAAACAAAAAAACAAGAAACAAAAACAAAAACAAAAACAACTTATAAAAATTACAGACAAGGAAGCTTAGAAAGATAAAAACAGGATTATTGGCCCTTTTCTCCCTTACATCATTGAGTCAGTTCCCTTGAACAAGGAGAAGGATTCCGAAGAGTTTATAATATGAATTATTATGTTGATATTTGTAATAAGAAGGAATGAGGATAGAAACAAGAATTCCAATGCTGAAAGGTGATTCTGAAAAATATATATTTACTATTTATCCAAATAATCAAAATTTTCCATTCTGTTGTTTATCAATGCAATGAAAACTGTCAATGTAGGAAATACAATTTAAAAAGTTTCCAGTCTATTTGAAGTTAAACTTCATTAGTTGAGCAGAACCTAATTTATTTCTACCAGTTACTAACCAGGAAAAAAACAAACTAATGTACTTAGATATTTAAAATATGAATAGGAGACAAATGAATTGAATGTGTTTGATAAACCAGATAGATCTTTTGTTAACACCTGGCTGAAATCCTCAATTTTTCACCTGCTTTTTGCATATCCAGAAACCTCAGACAAAAATCAATTTACAATTTATCATCATAACAGGAGATGGTAGAAAACATATTAAATTATTTGTACATTTTTAACAAGAGCAAAGAAAATTTCATACATCCACCCATTACACCCAGTTGTGTCTAGGGCAGGAAAGAAAATTTCAGAATGAATCTTATTGTAAGAAGGACCCATACTACATTTATCAAGATAAAGATATTAATAAACTTTAGATTTTTTCATCGTTGATATGCTGCACAATAATAACGACTGAATTCATGATGACAAGGGTGAAAAAGGCCTGCATAAATGCAGATCCTGTAACGTGGTTGAAAGAAAGATTAGTAATTCAAAGACTAACTGCAAGGTACAGGTGTAGTAGAAAAAAGTGACAGGGATGTTCAGAAAAAGAATGCAGATTTCTTTCTAAACAAACTTGGATATGAAACAGTTTATTTAATTTCCAATTCAAAAATTCAAAATTCAATCACAACAAATCCTCATCCAAAACCAGTACACATTTTTATAAAAGGCAATATGAACAAACAAAACAAATAACAGGTATATTAAGAATGAAAATCCTGTTTTCACATAGTTATCAAGAACAATGATTGGATAAAACAACTTGAAACACCCATGTATCATAAATGTATTTATTCTTATAATAAAGATCAAGGTAAAAAGAAAAATATAAAACCTCATAGAAAACATGACTTATACAGGCTAGAGCTTGCTAGAGATGAAGATTAAAAAAATGAAATCCTTATAAAATCACAATACTTTCCAGAACCCAAGAGAATAGAGGAGACTGACAATATCATATTTTCCTGAACTTATCCACTTCCATAAATCCATACACTCCCAATCCTTTTGGCTGTATGAAATGGTAATGATTAATGTGCTTTACCTGTTGTGTCTCATTCTCTTGCGGAAACAACTCTTAAATTCTGTCACAATTTTAAAAATTCTCCTTTTTATGGACGCAGTCTAATGAAGTCCCATTTTTTATTATAAAAGTAGGAGCCATTTGGCATGACTTTGCGACATGATAATATCCTCCTTCACCGTCATAAATAACTTATCAAATTGTGGATTCATGTTTTCTTATTTTCCTTTTACAAACCTCACCAATGTATATGACCCAATTTTAAATATAAGGGAACCGTCTGCTGTTACTAATAGATCACGGCAAGGATTATTTAAATTCTAATGTATATAAACTGAAGTTTGGAATAAAATCATTAAAATCAAAAGATAATCAAAAGACTGACTGATGTATTTCTTTTCTGATGCATATAGAACAGGAAGGTATTCACATGAATATAGTGGGACAAAATAAAAGTTTCTTTTTGTGCAAAAGACAAATTTTTGAAACAATTACTTTAGGAAGCAACGAGGAGGATCGGAGATAATTAAATTGTCTGAATGTGATGAAAAAAAAAGTGATAAGGGAGCATAGCTATATTTCACCCATGCTTGTAAACAGATCTATGTAACTAAAATGGTTGCCAATCATGACGTGTAAACATCATCAGCAAATTCCCAAAAGGATTTTTTTTCAAATCACAAGGGAAAAGGGTCAGAGTTCAGCACGCAAGGCAGGATGCAAGCGGCCATCTTGAAACTCTTGTCCCCAGGCTTTGCTGCTTGGTGATGTCGGCAGAACACAAAACTGCGTGGAGCAGGGAGGGAGCAGACCATCTTGAGCCAACAGGCGGTGCCCAGTCTTTTTCAGGAAAGGAGATTGAAGAACATTGTAGCTAAGCTCAAGTTGAGAGCGATGACAAGAACGAGCAATTGTCTTTCCTGGCACCAGTCCTGAGGAAGACGATATACAGTTGCATTTTACTTGAAATATTTTGTAATCAACTACATGTAAACTGTATAACTGTATAAATGTATTGTGCTGTTTAATTGCCCCTTGGGGATAAATAAAGAATATTGAAATTGAAAATTGTAATTCCACACAAATTTACTTTTTCGGCGCTTTGAGCTCTATGAGAAAATGCTTCACCAAATTAACAGGCAGGCAGGTACATATAACTGTATTACATGTCTTTTTAAAAATAATCTTTAAACAAATCCTATCTTCATTTCTAGAATAATTTAATGACCTGACATTGTATACAAAACTGGATAGTAAATTCTTCAAGGCCATGAAGCCCATAAAACTGGTGCTTATACCCAGTTTCTATGGCGCCAAGCGGAATACATGAACAATAAACACCCCCTGGAGAAGACGCCAGTTTCTTGCAGGTTTTACTTTCCCAGCAGAGTTGGTACCCACTTGGCACCTGGTTGAAGTGTGGGATAGTATAAAATGCCTTTCCCAAGGGCATAACGCCGGAGTGGTAGAAGTCAGGCTAGAACCCGGGTCTTTCAATCTGAAGTCCAAAGCACTAACCGTTACACCACCGGCGCCATATGCTATATGGTAGCAAAATTATGTCGATGACTCCTTCTCTTTCGGGTATTTCGGGGCCACCTGACTCACTGTTCATAAAAATTTAATAAATGATATATCGCACGACAGAAATGAGAAATACAATATCAAAGAAAAAAAGTTTAATTAGAATATATTTATGTTATTAATTGGAGACTTCAAGGGCTCAACTGACGAACACGGCCAAGTTCCACCGACTCCATTAACTGCTGAAAAAGGACCATAGAGTCCAGCAGTTGGAGATCAGCAAAGTAAAGTAATTTAAGAAAACCCCCTTCCACATTCAATCTGACGACTTTAACCTACCCTCACGTCTCCTAGTATAACAGACATATCTCCCTGCCTCCGTCGCTCGGCTAGATCCTGTAGGTGCCTAATTTCATCTCGTCGGGCGTTGCCCAATTGGTAGGCCTCCCGTCGAGAGATGGGTTTGACGGAAGTGACGTTCTTAAGGTCTGGAAGACTGCCTCTCTTGTCCGCCATGGTGCCCCCACCGGAAGCTGCCTGCAACCGATTGTCCAACAATTTGTACTCCTTCGGGAGAGCGCCTTGGCCGTTTCGACCTGGGCCCGAGTGGACCTCTGCCTGCACACGCTTGCGAATGCCGTTCTCGATGATGAATGTGTCAGGGTTTTTATGGGTGAGGTTTTCGCTGCTGTGGGCGGTCTCACGATCGACCAGAGACTGCTTGGCAGTCGCCAGTTCCTTGCTTTTCCGAGAGTCTTCGGTGTCCGGCACGATACAAGGCATGGTGCGTCTCCGTTGAAGAGATCTGTTTTTGCTCGACTCGTCCTCCATCGAATCGGAGACGCCGGAATCGGGGGATGGGTTGGCTGGGGGTTGGCGTAGGCGGGGGTTGTGGTTACTCTGCGAATGTGGGTGGTTGCTATGGTTACCGTTGGGGGAGGTGGCGGCGCTGGTGTTGGTTCCGAGCCCGTCGCCGCTGATGCCGCTGTCGGCCGCCGTGTACTGATCGAAGTGATCGTTGAGTATGGTGGAGTTGAAGATCTCGCTGAAACCACGCCCACGGCGCGATCCGGCGAGGAAACTGTACCGGCGGACTTTTAGCGAGGGGCTGCGAGAATGTTGATTGATTTGGATGGCTTGCATTTGATCGTTGCCGTTGGCAGGAACTCCGAGGCCGCCCGTCATGTTGAGGAGCTGTTGCTGGTGGTTGTGACTGTAGTCGTTAGCGTGGCGATTCTGGCCACCACCACCACCGGCACCACCGGCCCCCATGTCGCCATGGGGATGAGGGGGGAAAGCGTTGAGCCCACTGGGGTCCAGCCCCTCAAAGTGGCTCTGGCCGTGCGTGTTGAGGGATTTGGATCGGTGCGGCTGGTGGTTGCCCAGAGTGGAAACATGGCTGAAGTCGTACTCGATCTCGTTGTTCTCCAGCTGCTTCTTGATCATGTCGGAACCTGCGAAAAGATTATTTGAAAAAAAGATAAAATAAGATACAACTTTATTATCCCATTGAGAGAAATTACATGTCATGGTACACATTCATTGCAATGGAATAAGATAAGATACAACTTTATTATCTTATTGAGATAAATCACATGTCATGGTACACATTCATTGCAATGGAATAAGATAAGATACAACTTTATTATCTCATTGAGAGAAATTACATGTCATGGTACACATTCATTGCAATGTAATTGTAT
>JAUEKV010071012.1:0-12580 GCA_031833985.1 Ancula gibbosa
CACGCACATACAGACAAACACACACACACACATATATATATATATATATAATATAGTATCACTAACATACACGTACAGACAGGGAGGGAGGTAGAGGGAGGGATGAGAGAAAGAAAATGAGATGGTGGAGAAGAGAGTTAGATATATAAAGAGTGGGAGATATAGAGAGGAATTCAGAAAATACAGACTGACACTTGACAGCAAAGACAAACAGAGCGACAGATAAGGAGAGAGAGGGAGAGAAAGAGTAAGAAAGATATTCAGATATGGCAGGACTGGTTAATATTTCCTGTAAAAGTTTTTGGGCTGTTTAGTCTGCGAGAAACTGACGTCTTCTCCAGGGGGTGTTCACTTGTTTACACTTTACATCACAGAAACTGGGGATAATACCAGTTCTATGGGTACCGGGCCTTAAATGAACTTACTAATGAGACAGAGTATGCTAGTAATAGTGTCCGAGGACTAGAGTTTAGGATGATCAAAGAGGTGCACTGCACTCAAGCGAACTTAGCAGCCATATCTTTCAGTCAAGAAAGATTACCAACCTGGATCGCAAACCACAAGCTCAATGCTTATTCTTTTCATTTGATGCTTCATCTTCTCTCCCACTTACTTTACTTTACTTTCTGATCTTCAACTGCTGGATTATGGTCCTTTTTCAGCAGTTAATGCCATTCGGTGGAACTTGGCCGTGTTCTTCAGTTGGGCCTTTTCCAGTGTTGATAGTTGATTGTTGTGCTCTTCTCTCCAAAGGCGCTGGATATCATTTGGTGGTGGTCAAAAAGCCGGAGTGTGATGTGGATGCATTATCGGCGCTAGTCAAACGTCATGTGAGCACATCATCCCTAGAGGGTGTTGTCAACATGGAAGTGACCTACCTTCTCCCTGACAACGAATCAGCATCTTTTCCAGCCCTGTTTAACGCTTTAGATGCCAAAAAGAAGACTCTGGGAATCAGCAGTTTCGGCACCTCAGCTACCACCATGGAAGAAGTGTTCCTCAAGTAAGACAAACATTCGCTGTTTTCAAAGCAGGTTCAGTAAAGTTACAAATGAAGTTGGTAGGCTTTGAAATGTATGGATGCATGCTCCCAGTACCTAATGCATTGTCATCTTGTTAAGGGGTTCTTTGCATCAGTCATAAATAATAATAGTTTATTTCTGTTGAGAGTTTTTAAAAAAACAATTTAAGATATAAGAGTTTTAAAAAGTGATGGAATCTTCAACAATTGGACTTTTGTTTAAAGTTCCATTACTTTAGCTTAATTGCATGGTGCATGGATAATTATGAGTTATTAGTCTTGTGCAGTTTTTATTACTTTCATAACTTTATAGCAAGCTGATTCTGTGTGAATGCGGATGTCCTGTTAAAATTGTCTTAAACAGTCTGTGTAAGTCTTAAATTAGTTTTATAACAATTATTTTAGCTTGTATATTTTAGAGAACTTTTACATACATGAAGTTTGTATGTAGAATTGTGAAATTTATACAAAGGAATTGTATTATTTATTATCAGAGTCGGGGAGGAAGAATCAATTGAGGATGATGATCCAGACATTGGAAATTTCGATACCCCACGTACAACCCCAAAGACTAGCATTGGGACATTATATAATGTTGACGGAGTCACAGAGGAAACTACAATGCAAATCGTCAGTCCGGAACTGGATGTCATGGGTACGGAACAGGACATGATGGGTATGGTTGATATTGAAGAAGTTCGGCCTGACATTATCAAAGTGGATACTACAATGGAAATGGTCAACACGGATGAGGATGTCATGGGTATGGAGCGGGTTATGATGGATATGGGTTTTAAACTGGCGTTATTGTCTTGTCCCAGGTTATGCAGCCATTCCCCATATCTATGTAGACACACCTCAGCTTCACTCCAAACCATGCAACTGAATACTTTTCTTACTAGGCTGTTTATCTCCATGGGATAATATTAATGCAAGACAATTCCAAAAGCCTGCTATACCATCAAATCTATTGTGCCACTTATCGTGCAGTTTGCAGTGAATCAGGATGTCTTTGTATGTTTTGCTTATACAAACTATCTATTGATACAAGAGCAGTTAATCCCTGCTTAATTAAAGTTTCTGAAAAATATGTTTATCCTCTTCGTTATTATTGAGACATACTATCTTAGATATCTGAATCCAATACATAACACATTTATTTATCTGGTACTGTGTATTATTACAAAAAAATTAGATCTAATTGAATTCAATAGTTTTCATTTGTCTCTTTTTTTTCTTGCAGCATTCAACAAAGGATTCTCAAAGAAAATTGGTTTAGAGCTCCAGTTATCTCAAATCAAGGGATTGTTTGTCAAAAAGGCTCTTATGGCATGGAGAAATAGAACTCTGACTCTTGCTCAGCTGCTGCTTCCTGTTATCTTTACCATTATGGCTTTAACTATTGATGAGCTGCGGCATCCCACACCATTAGACAGTGTGCCCGTGATCTTCGACCTGAATCCCTTTGATGGAACTTTTATCCCATACACAGCAGGAGCTAATGCTGGAACTTCAGACAAGGCATTGGCAGACACTTATGCAAGTCAGTTTGATTCGAAACAAAAACTCGAGCCATTTGATGTCACAGATGTACGTATTGCAGTGATTATGATTATAAATGCTTGTAAAGTTTGCGTTCTCCCTTTTGACATCTGTCACTTTCTTGTTTATATGGTATCTTATATTTTGCATTCTTCTCTTTTTCATTTAAGCTTTTCGGTATCAGTATTCAAAGAAAGTTTCTTTATATTATAGAGTTATGTGTCCTTGCATATCAGATGATTTTGTAGCGTAGTGGTATGAATGCCGCCTGCTAACCAGGGTGACCTGGGTTTGAATATCGCTAGAGAGGCTTTTTTTCTTACAAGAAATATGAAGACTTAATAGTAAAATACACAAAAAAATATATCTTGTTATATAATATTTTGTTATTATTATTATCATTATTATTATTGTTGTTATTATTATTATTATTATTATTATTATTATTATTATTATTATTATTATTATTATTATTATTACAATTATTATTAAAATTATTATTATTATTAAAACTATTATTATTATTATTATTATTATTATTATTTCATGTATTATTATTATTATTATTATTATTATTATTATTATTATCATTATTATTATTATTATCATTATTATTATTAAAATTATTGTATTATTATAATAAATATAGAGATCTAATTATAATTATTATTATTAATATTATTATTATTATTATTATTATTTTTATATATATTATAAGTTGATATAGTCTGAATAACTGGGTTTAGTTATTTGGATAATAGTCTGAATAACCGCAGTCTAATTTAATTATCCTATACAATCCATCCAGTAAGTCGCAGCTTTAATATTGAAGATAAACGTGTAATGTGTTTGCGATGGAAGGCTGCATACAATATTGCTCCTGCATCTTTTGGATTATTCCACTGTTTTCACTGTTTTTGGATTTATAGAAGATGTTTATATATCTGTATTCGCCTTGTGCTCGCCCACACAGTGGTGTAATTTGTTTTAGGTTATTTCAATGGATTTAAAAGTATTTATTAAAAGTTTGAATGGAAATAACACAAATGTTCCTAAATTCTAAATTACTTAATGTTCCAGTGAAATGTATTCACATGTATGCACTAAACAAGCGACAAAAAATAGAAACCTCGTTGAAAGATCGCCTCAAAACATATAACTTGTTCAGGCAACTGTTTAAGAAAACAAAGCGGGGCAAAAAAGGTGAACGAAAACCAAAACTAAATCAAAATAATTCGACGCTACAATTTTGAACCAATGATACAATTGCAGACAACAGTGGTATATGCCATGATGACGCCGCCATTTTAAGGGAACTTAGGTCGGCACCACAGTCCACCATACTGAACGCCGATAGGCCTATCCCGAAAGAAATTCACCAGCGCAAAATAGGGAAGAAAGGAGGTGCACGACGGAAGTCAAAATATCAAGACCGTCTGCTAGATCCCAATAGTAATGAGATCCCTCAAAAAGAAAAGTACTGGCGCACTGTAATTTTAAATTGCAACAGTGTGATCGACAAACGCGAAAGGTTAGCTGAGCTAATTACTGATGACGATCCCGATGCTCTCCTCATTACTGAAACAAAACTGGATGACAGCAATTTTTGCCCAGCAACTTCACTTGCTACAGAAAAGACCGTACGCGCAATCGAGGTGGGGTACTGGTAGCAGTGAGGTCTTGCTACCCCGCGCAACAAATGGAACTGACAGGGGTTGATGCGGAAGTAGTGTGGGTAAAGGTAAACTTACGCTCCCACAAGACACTGTACCTTGGGTCCTTCTATCGTCAGCCGAATTGCAAGTGTGAACAGATTGAAGGTCTAGACAAATCACTGAAACAGATTGTAACTATGAGCAAAAACAACCAAGGATGTATGATTACACTAGGTGGGGACTTTAACGTCGGACACATCAACTGGTATGATGATACAATTACAGTTGTCCTAAATGACCATTACCTAAGTCAGATGCAGCGAGGCCCAACTGGATGGTGCTTGTTATCCATCGATCTCCGAGTTGAGAATTGATTCAAATAGTATTCAAAAGTTACTATCTAACATTGGTGTCAATAAAACATCAGGTCCTGATGCTATCCCATTCAAATTGCTACAAGTCTTGAGTGGAGAACTCGCTCCAATACTGACAATCATTTTCTCTCAAACAATCGAGGACGGGAAAATACCACAAGACTTGAATGAGGCATTTATATGTCCAGTGTACAATAAAGGTAACAAAAACCTACCAGAAAACTATCGACCAATATTGCTGACATGTGTATGCTGCAAATTGTTGGAGCACATAATTTGCAAGCACATTCTATCTCATCTAGAATATCACAATATTCTCACACCTTTCCAACATGGTTTCAGATCTGGTCGGTCCTGCGAATCGCAACTCCTCACAACCATTCATGATTTGATGACACACCGTGACAATAAAACACAGGTGGACATTGCAATTTTGGACTTTTCTAAGGCATTCGATACAGTACCACATGAGCGTCTACTGAGTAAGCTTGACCATTATGGCATCGAGTGCAAATTACATCAATGGATTGCTTCTTTCCTCCGAAATCGCGTACAGAGAGAGTTGTTGCGGATGGAGCTCAATCAGACCCAGTTGATGTGGCATCTGGTGTTTCCCAAGGTACAGTGCTCGGGCCTCTGTTGTTTCTACTTCACATCAACGACCTACCCAATGTAGTACATGTACATGGCTCAACAGTTCGGCTGTTTGCAGACGACTGTCTACTATACCGGCCTATTTACGACAATTCAGCCCTGACATCGTAAACGCGCCCAATGTCGCCGTATTTAGAAAAGCGCTACAGGAGGGTCAGACTTCAAGTTGACGTGATACCCTTACATTAGGGATTTGTCGACATAATCATACAGATACAGATATAAAATAACAAATATCCATCTAGTGCACAACTTTCAACTCTACCACTTTATTATCTCTCATCACTGCCTATAAATCCTCTCCCACCCCTCATTATTATCTTCCAACATTGCCTATAAATCCTCTCCCACCCGCCATTAATATATCCCATCACTGTCTTTATGTCATCCCCCACCCCTCATTAATATCTCCCAACATTGCCTTTATTTCGTCTCCTAACACTGCCTTTATGTCATCTCCCACCCCTCATTATAACATCCCAACACTGCCTGTATATCATCTCCTAACAACACAGTCTCTATGTCTTCTCCCAACACTGTCTCTATATCATCCATCAACACTGTCTCTGTGTCATCTCCCAACACTGTCTCTATATCATCCATCAACACTGTCTCTGTGCCATCTCCCAACACTGTCAGCGTGCCATCTCGCAACACTGTCTCTGTGTCATCTCCCAACACTGTCTCTGTGTCATATTATATCAACACCGTCCCTATGCTATTTCTCAACACTGTCTCTACATCATTTCCCAACACTGTCTCTATATTATCTCCCAACAATGTCTCTATATCATCTCCCAACACTATCGCTATGTCATCTCCCAACACTGTCTCTATGTCATTTCCAAACAATGTCTCTGTGACATTGCCCAACACGGTCTCTGTGACATCGTCACTGCGCTTCTAAAATGACAAGTCATTTTCAGTAGTTTTGAGAAAACTGAAAGAAACAGTTTCATATTAAGTCACTGGATGACTTGTGCCATGATGGTTTAATTGCAATAATTAATTAATTAATGGGCGCATTTTAATTTTGATGTCATATGATAGCCCTCATCTTTAGGAATGCTGTGGTATATCAGTTCTATTTTGGCACAAGTCTGACTTATGCCATTTTAGAAGCGCAGTGACGACATTTCCCAACACTCTCTGTGTAATTTCCCAATATTTTCTCTATTTCATTTCCCAACACGGTCTCTGTGTCATTTCCTAAGATAAGATAAGATAAGAGATAAGATAATACTTTATTGTCCCGGTGGGAAATTTGTTTTCGTGGTTAACATAAGGCATCATATATACATATGACATTGACAATAAAATCACAATAAAATTACATGGAACTACATACACTCACACTATCCTTAAAATACTTAAATGTATATATATATATATATATATATATAAATATATATACAAATATTATAGTATATGCCGAATAATCATACTATTATAATAACCGTAAGATGAAAATGCACAAATTTTGTAAATACTAAGGCTCCAGAACCAAAACATTGTAAAATAAACTAATCGTGGTAACAAATCTTAAGGTTTCAAATCTTACGAACACGAGAATCTTATTAATAATTGATACAGCTGTGAATTTACGTATCTAAAATTATAGTTTGTTGCCTTTTGAAATTCATTCACCTAGGCACGCCAAACGAATCTCGACTTTCAGCGCGCTGAGGTAAATTGAGTTTACATGGCCCAGTTGGTAGCTCTGTGGGTAGAGCGTCAGATGGTCGCGGGTTCAATTCCTTTGCTGTCATTTTTTTCTTCCTGTTTTTTCTCCGTGAATTTGCAGGCCTTTTTACTAGTGTGTATAAATATATTATCAAGTTGAATATGAATCATATATAAAGAGCTTAAAAATTAAATGAGTATATTGTATCAATATATATATATATATAGAATAAAGATATATACATAATTATTGTATAATATATCATGTTAAATAGAATATAGATATATACACTCAAACACACTTATAAAGAACACCCTTATAACGAATTTTAACGAAAAACGAAACTAACATTATAAAGTTAGAAACGATTTGTAGGAACGGATATTTTGCTATTTAATATAGTATGGCTATAACGAAATATTTCAACGGCTTATAAGGAAATAGACGCATGTAACAAAGCGATTCTCCAGTCCCGATCACTAGTTTTTTTCCGATATAATCCATTATAGATCTAGTCTTAGTCAAAATATTATGCCTGCTTACTGCAGTACACACTAACTGCAGTATTTATCGATCGATGCAAACTATAGGTTACTGAGGAAATGATATGCCGCGAGCGGCTAGATCTACCCATAACATACAGTATTACTAACATACAGTGCTTATTGATAGATACAAACCCTATGCTACAAACAAAACGATAGCCTCAATTATGCCGCCGCGACTAGATCTACCATAGAGTGCATTACACTACACACTACTGTAGTATAATTTATCGATCATTTCAAACTCTAGGCTACAAAGGAAACAATAGATCTAGATCTAGTGCGATTTAAGGTGAAAGTGGCTAAATCTATCGTAGGTTAAGTGTCAAGTATCATATGCTTGTGCAGTGCTTTGCTGTCTCACGCTTGTACCGACTGCGTTATGAAAATTAAAGTACATCTATGGTCTATGGAAACGTACGCCTAGGGCATAGCAGGTGGTTTCATCACAGACAACGGGCATGGGTTCTATCATCACAGGCCCAAGTCAGAATGATGTTTTTGTTTTTATTTTTAATATAATTAACATTAGTTCTACGTTCTTCTGACATTAAAAAGACAAAACAAAGCAGAAATAAAAAAGGACATCTGCCTGTATCATTCCCAAAACGCATTGTAAAGGGACGTTGCCTGGGCGGGTTGTATTTCAGGAGTTGCCTCCTCCTTTTTGTTATAATAAAGTAGCGTTATAACGAAATGAATTGTCTGGTCCCCAACATTTCTTTATAAGCGTGTTTGAGTGTACATAATTATTATTCATTGTATAAATTACATAAAATCATTGTGGTTTTAGTAAAAATTTATATCACAGTTCTGTTTTGAATTTTAATCAGTTAAAACATTACCCAACACTGTCTCTGTGTCATCACAGTTCTGTTTTGTATTTATAATCCGTTAAAACATCTCCCAACACTGTCTCTGTGTCATCTCCCAACACTGCTCAGTCCCAGCACTAACTCAGTATCATATCTCAATCATTATTGACTGGCAATGAGAGCTCCACCATCACTTCCTCCTAGAGTCTTGCAATCATTGATAACTTATGTACCTTTATTTAATACTCTTATTTAACAAATCAAAGTCAACATTCATCAACAATTAGAAAATGGTCATGTTTTAAAAGTATAGACCATAACTAGAAAAGAATTTGTATGAAATCATTTTTTTATACATCAACACACCTTTAAGCAAAGCTGTTAAAATGGCAAGATCGATGTCCTTGGATTCCTCTCTGTCTCCCATTCTGAACACAGTTATCTGAAATAATAATATATGCAATTGATTCAAGGAAAATTTTCTTATAAATATAAAAACTTAAGAAATAAAATAAAAGGAATCAGATATTCAAAATAAGAACAATTGTTTATAAGTGAAGTTTATGATGAAATAGGCACAGTAGTTAGCAAGTTGGATTCATGATGACACCGTTTCCTGCCCAACAGGTAATTTTTTTTTAAAAGATACTTTCTATAACTGATCTATAAAAACCAAAATACAAACGCCTGTATCGTTCTGCATAGCTGCATTTTTCAAAAACCCCATGTCGCGCGATACTAATACGTAATAAAAGTACGAAAAACGGAATATGAACCCATAATATTGCGAGTATTACAATGTTTTGTGAAATATCTCTCTGCTTGTATAGCGTGAAGTAATGTGATGTCATGGCATGTCTGGTTTGGCACATGCTCTGGTCATCCCTGCCGCTATCCCCTCACCCACCCAGTTGACTGGTCTACCAGAGTTTTTTTTAAAGTTGTGTTTGTCCATCGTATAATTTGATGAGATGTGATGGTAACATGATTTATATTATTTCTAAGAGTGTCTAAGAGTGGAGTTAGTTTGAATGAAAATGGAATGGCAGAGCAAATACAAAGTATTATAAAGTCTCAGTATTCCCTATAGCGATAGATCTATATTTATGCATTACCAAAATCCATCTAGATCTACCGTATATCACCACATATAACACGCACCTTCTTACCTAAAAATCAGGCCCTCAAGTGGGGGGTGCGTTTTATCTGCGGATAGCCAAATTGAAAAAAAACAACCCAAAACGCATGCTCAGAAGACCATGGGAACAAACTCTGTCCGAAGGTAATGTATTCAGATGTCTAGTTACACCCCTTGAACTCAAGGTGAAAAGTAATAGCTCAAAACTAATATAAAGAAAAGATAAGGGCAATACACAGTTTTCAAGGACTCAACTCAACACTTCAGCTCCATTGGTTCAACTAATGTTTATTACAAAAAACATGCATGCCGCACGAATGCGCACCTTTAATACAAAAACATGCACGCTGTACCCATGCACACGCTGCAGGCAGATCCCAGCGAAACGAAACTAGATCGTACCAACATGGAACCAAAACAAGAAAGTCATAATACAATCTACCAATCCGTTACATACTCCCCACCTTGGCAGTTATTGACCAACAATGACTCCAAAAATATCATTGTAAATAGAAGAATAGCATTATTATAAGTACACACAGATAGATGATAGAGAAATCAATAATAGTTGTAGTACAAAGTATTAGATCTATTTGATCTCTAAAATTCATAGGCATAAGTCATTAAGTGTGTACATGCCTCTATATTCAAATCAAACCAAACTGTAGACCGAAAGTTATAACCTTATCAAAGGTAGACTATTTCCATTATGACAATTGCACACAACTAAACAAGACAATACTTATTGAGTCATTAGCACTGAAGCTTTAATCAGCCCATTATTTATCTTTACATTACCAATACTACAGGTAAGTCAAATTAAACTGATGTTTGCTAGAATGCACTTTACATCTAGAGACCTCGATTGTATAAGACATTAAAAGGCATTCTTAAGCCCAATCATAATATTCATTACTCTCAAAATATTATCTTGAATAATGACTGTCATTTTATGTCTGATGACAGAAACTCTAAGTAAAATAAATGCCAACTAAATCAGAATCGAAAACAGCAATGGATTATATTAACAAATACAGGATTATAAACCATAGAGTAACTTCAAACATAGCAACTGTGCAGTATCAACTAACTGCTAAATGTTTACTCTCATTAGTCCCATAGCCCATTTTCCACAAATACTTAGATCGTTAACAAGTAATATAATTCAATCCTCGATTAATTCATTATCATCATAAATGTAAAGACGAAAAGACATATTTGCCATGTTAGATTATAACTATAATAGCATGCAAATTAAATGTCACATAATCAACATAATCAACTTCGAAAATTCCGCCGGCGACTGTCGGGATGGTTGATGAGCAGCTCCATTCCGACGCAGAGTGGTCGCTGGTATTATCTACTCTGATGGGTTCATCACCGTCGGACTTTGGCGGTGGGTCATTATTGGTGGTCAACAATGGCTCCCCGTGACATGAGGAGAAATCGCCTTCCTGATCATCAGACACTGCTGCTTCTTCTTCTTCTTGATGGTTGTCATCTGTCTTCTCGGGAATAGGAATGCAATCATTAGCCACGAAGTCCGGTTTCAGTTCCATGTTGGAAGGGTAGGCGCCCGTAGAAAGGTCTAAGCACGGAAAATTGCGGCTTCACCATCACCGAGAACAACTTTCACTGATTAGTCGGCCGTGGGAGTAGCGGTGGGCATCACTCTTGCTAGCCTCTGTTCCGCTGATCCTAAAACCTCCCTTGCATCCATCAAAAACATAAGGCTTCTTCTATATATTGTCTTCTAAATCTATATCATCAACAAGAAGTTCTATTTCACACTGAACAGTATCCAGTCTATCTATTTCCACTTTCAAATCATCTAAAGCTCTTTGAATGTCAATAATAGACGCCTCTTCATTGCCGATCGTGTTCGACAGTCTTTTTGCTTCTCTTGTGATCCGTGCCCTCGCATCTCTGCGCTTTCGGACCACGATCTCCATCTCGTTATCTAGATCTAGATCCAGATCTAGATTATGGATGTACAAATATCGAATAAACCATGAGATCTATATTTCCCTTTACTAGGGCACTGTGTATCACTACAAACATAGATCTAGATCCAGATTATGGATGCACTGATATTGAATAAAATACCATATATATATTTCCCTCTACTGGGGATTGTATACTAAATCTATATTCCCCTTTACTGGGGACTGCATACTAAATTCAATATTTCCCTTTACTGGGGACTGTGTATCACTACAAACCTAGATCTATATCCAAATTATAGATGCACTGATATCGATTATAAACTTCTAGATCTATATTGCCCTTTACTGGGGCACTGTGTATCACCACAAACCTATTCTTACAAATAAAGGACTTCTATGTATATTTCCATTCCGGTTTGCGAGACCATGAAACGTAATAGCTCAAAACTAATATTAAGAAAAGATAAGGGCAATTGCAATACACAATTTTCAAGGACTCAACTCAACACTTCAGCTCCATTGGTTCGACTAATGTTTATTACAATACATAAAACATGCACGCTGCACGAATGCGCACCTTTAATACAAAAACATGCACGCTGTACCCATGCGCACGCCGCAGGCAGATCCTAGCGAAACGAAACTAGATCGTCCCAACATGGAACCAAAACAAGAAAGTCATAATACAACCTACCAATCCGTTACACAAGGTTCCCACAATATTGATAACGCGATGTAACTATCACTTAATCAGCATCAATGAGTCGTGTGTAGGACCATGTCTATCGTATGACTAGACATGCCTTTCCACAGTGAGTCTACATTATAATCCTAGGGCACTGCGTCCTTGGGAAGGATCGTTTGAAGTTCATACTAGGTCTATCGTTTGACGAGGCCTACCGCTCGCTCCACTGCGAGTCTACATTAAATACTAGGTCTAACGTGCGGGCACGTCTGTGGTACTACACTCCCATGCTTCCGCGGTCATATTGACACGTGACTCACGATACCGTCCAAACAGGAGGTGAATTCGAAGTCAATGGCCATCGTATGACAACTAAATCACGGGGGTTCAACACCCTGTATTAGCTATTATTGGAGAGAGAGAGATAGAGAGAGATAGATAGATAGATAGAGAGAGAGGGAGGGAGGGAGAGAGAGAGAGAGAGAGAGAGAGAGAGAGAGAGAGAGAGAGAGAGAGAGAGA
>JAUEKV010074341.1:0-12533 GCA_031833985.1 Ancula gibbosa
AGTATGAATACGATCCTCAAGTATGTCATAATATAGGTACTACAACTTGTAATACTACGTTATTTTCTACCCAATTCTGGCATTGTGTTTGGGTTTTTCTTCATAAATTTGTCTTCTTTCTGGTTGTCAGGTGAGTGAGCCGAGGCGTTGTGTGACCTTGAACCCGAAAGAGGGTCAAAGGGCTGTTTTGATCAAGAACAATGATGGAGATTGGGGAATTGCCGTTGGCTGGTGGGAGGGCTTCCAAAGACGAGGATCCGGACGGAAAGGTGGGTCCTTAATAGACTAGTCATCTCGTCGCTTTGTCTTTACTTTTAAACTCCAGCAGTATCTTTTGAAGTTAAAAACTGTTTCTTAGGCAAAAATCATCAACAAGTAAGGAATTTTGCTGTACACCATCAACTGTTGTAAAAAAAACATAGTAATGATGATGAAAATAATAATAATAATATCTTTAGTCCAGATGATGATAATTCATGTTGTTATTTTTTAGTCTGCACATAATGAGGTGATGAGTTTGGAATTTTGCTGTACACCATCAACTATTGTTAATGAATATAGTAATGATAATGATAATAATAGTAATGATAATAATAATAATATCTTTACTCACGTCCAATTAATGATAATTCATGTTGGTGTTCGTAGTGCACATATTACGGTTTTTTAACTTAATTGTAGATTGTGGATTTGTTGTCTTTTGTCACTTAGAGAGAGAATTATTGCATTCTTATCTTATTTTATAAGATGATTTTTTTTCTATTAATTTGATTTGTAAAGCGCCTAGAGCTTGCTCATTGAGTGGGGTAGAGCGCTATAAAAATGTTCAATATTATTATTATTATCTAAAATTATAAATTTAATTTTCCTGTAGAAGAATAAAAGATTTTGAGAAGGTAAACAAATTCTTCCACTTTGTGGTTTCATTCCAGGTTCCTGCAGTGAAGGTCACCTTGAAGTTCGCTTCTTTCATCTGTCGACTCACAAGTGGCACTACGTGTCATTTGACCGTCTATACTCCTTGGCAACATCAAAGTTTCAGATCGGGGACTGTGTTGTTGAGTTTGACAGTGGCTTCATTGAGATCGATTCCAAACACTTTGAGATTGGAGAAAATTTAGCCCTCATTTTCAGCGTGTCTCTCATTCACGTCCTTTGCCAGCCTCGACCCCCGAACTGGGCCCCTGGCCTTTCCTCGCCCGTCCCTCCCGAAGGCGAGACTTCCGTTGCTGCTCGGCTTAACGGCTCAGAAGAGATTACTCTTCTAGTGGCTGCTGGAGTTCTCATAGCCACTCCAAGCAATCACGCCATTAAAAATTTGTTCAAGAAGAAGAAGCAGATGTTAGGTGAAGGGTCAATGTTCAAGAAGAATCGAAGGTCTTCCGAGTCGGAGGAGGAGGGAGCATCTGGCCAGAACGGAGGACCTTCTGTGATCCTCCACGAGGCCGAGGTCAATGCAGAGGGCCACAAGATGGGCATGGCTGTTGCTGCTGTAGTGGGAACACGGCTCTTGTCCATCAGTGAGGGCGGCAAGGAAATGGAAGAGGAAGATGACGCCGAGAAGGAGAAGGAGGAAGAAGAGGAACAACCAAAGGAGGAAAATGATCGTGATGATGATGACGATGTTTTTCGCGCTGAGACAACGAAGAAAGACGATGATCATGATGGCGTGAAGTTATTTGTGGGCATCTCAATAGAGGAAGAGAAGGAGTCTTTTGCGGAAGAAATAGGAAAAGAAGAGAATGAGGACTCGTTGGCCGGTATAAAAGAGGAAACTGTAGAAGAGGCGGCAGAGGGGGGACAGGATGAGGAGGAGGAGGATGATGATGAGGATGGCGAAGGAGCTGAAATGGAGGGGGTGTTTGAGGTCGAGGACTTCAATCTGAGTGGTGACAGCCAGGCAGGTCTGTTTGGAAACGGGGAGAGTGACAGCGATGAAGTCCAGGTGGAAGGCGATGACGATGAGGAAGACCCTGCTGGCTTTGGTCAAGAAGATGCAGAGGGAGACGATGACGGGGAGGAAGAAGAAGAGCACCAAGAGGAAGCAGAGGAGGAGGATCATGAGGATCTTCTCAACGGTCTGACCAACGGCATCGAAGACGATTACATTGAAGAGGAAGGCGAAACGTTCTACGATGAATTCTACAACATAGACGACACTCAGGGTGATGGAGGGAGGGATGAGAGTGGGTGGGGAACTTTTGACACGGGAGACCGTGCTGAGAACGGAAGTCACCATGACGACCACCTCGGCCATAATGGCTTTGTGGAGGAGAGCAGCAACGACTGTATGTTCGGCAGTGACGGTCGGGATGATCACATTCCCGACAAGGGGAATTGCGGAAAAGAAGAGGACTTTGATCGTGACCATGATCACGATCGGGGAGATAGTTCCAACCATGCATTTATGAATGGGGGAGTTGGAGAAGGGACGGGCGGGGAGATGGGTCTTAGCGAACTTGCTGGATAGGTCATATGTTGAGTCTTGCAGAGTGTTACTATTTATAGATGTTTGTAAATTCCATGGTTTAATGCCACAAGTTTAAATCTCCAATTGTGATACACTTCAATATCTTTAAAAATCATCTTTCAGAGAGGATATTTATTATATATTACACATATGTATGTTTATGTATATGGTGTTTATATTATAATTATATATATTTGATACTCATGAGTGTAATGACAAATCAATAGCTATTATAATAACTGATGAAATATTGATTGCAAATTGAAATATCTTTAACTTTTCTTTTCAGAGAGTGTATCCTCTTTGCCCGAATTCCTCTTGTTTGTTTGTTTATTTGGGGTAGGGGGTTCTGGGTTTTTTAAAGATTGAATTCACTTTATCTCTTTCACTCCCTATTTCTACCTCTGTCTTTTAACTCAATAACTAACATTGATCAGTACCAAAATAGGCTGAACTCTAACATCCCCGCTTTGATTAACAGTCAAAACCGGCCTTGAGCAATCCTGTTTTAAATGCTCTGATTGGATTGTAAAAGTAAAAGGGATTATATTTATTTCAGGTCATCCTAAATTATTTGTCAATTTAGTAAGACTTTGACCTATGGATCAGGCAGCTTATCTGTGACTTAGCATTCGAACAAGGTCTTCAAAGATATCATTAGAAGTATATGCATGTAATCAAACTGGGATTGCACAGTTGGCAGGAAGTTGGATCTAGGTCACACCTCAGGGGTTGGAAAATGTACATGCTAATGAGATATTCTTCATTATTTCTCTTTTTGTCTTTATCTTTCTTTATCTTTCCACTTTTCTTAGTGAAAAAAACAATATCTTTTCCCAGTTCTTTTCTGTTTCTTCTTCCTCTCTTTTGCGAGTTTTTCAATATAGTACTTAAACGCTCTGCTGTATTTGAAATCTGCATTCTAAATTAAGTATCTATATGAATTGTCACCCACATTACTTTATTCCTATGTCTCCGTTTGTCTATGATTTCTTTCCAGTTTGCCTGTCTAATTCTTGTGTTTTGTTTTATGAGGATCGTTGTTATTTTAAAATCACAATAAGAAAAAACATTTGAATACCTTGGAAAATTGTGCGCTGACACAGTAGTAGTATTTTGACATTTGTAACCGTTATATCATGCCCATGTTCACTAGTTATATCAAGATCATAAGCATCAGGTTGTCTTGGTGTAGACTGTCATTAGTGTCAGATTAATAATGTAAGAGTACTAAGAGCTCTACTGTCAAATCCTATGTCTTGGACGTTGTGTCATTGGCTGTTTCTCTGCGAACCAAGGTTCAAGATGAATATCTATACCTATATGATAATGATATATAGATTCTAGCCCATGAAGGTTTTCTTCAAAATGCAGGAACATTTGATTTTGAAATGAGGCAGCAGATTTGTCAGCTCCTAAGGTTGTTAAGACGGTTACATGTATTAGGGAATTGTTGACAGGTTTGGACTATACCTGGGTGAATGTATGAGACAGGAGCTTGCTTACATTTTTAGATAGGTAGTATGGTGGGAATGAAGAATTATTTAATGTGATTCCCTATTAAACTTTATGATGACTGATTTTTATTTTCTATTTGAATCGTAATCATCATCACCAGGGAAAAAAGAAACATTTTCAAAAAGGGAAATGGAGCATACAATGCCTTTGAGATTTGGCAATTGTATTTAAGTAAATTTTAATTAATTTTATCATTGTCTTGTTATTTGTTGTGATGTTATTAGCCAAGTAGTTTCATGTTCTTTTTTGTGAGATTTCTTTTCAAGTTTTTAGGGGCGTTTAGTCTGGCTTGTTTCTATTAATAGGTTGTGTTGTGACAAAATACTGAATAAAGTTAGGGTAGTTGTTGGTCAAACCTAAATTAGATAGATTTTGTTTGGATTTAAATGTAGGGACACAATGAATTTGCCTGAGATCTGGACAATGAATCAATGTTCATTTAAGACATGTGTCTTGTGCTGTGGTCGAAAGTTTACGTTTAATTTGAGTTAAGCATGAACAGAGTCAATTGTATGTTAAAAGTTATAAATACAAACTGACAATCATTTCAAACAACTTTGAATGACATAGAAAGAAAAAAAATCCATTAACAATTTTGATTTGTTAAACATATTTTAACAAATTTGAAGTGCATAATTCTGCAAGAAATTGGTGTCTTTTTCAGGGTATGTTTATGAATTACTTGTTATGCCCAAGTCACAGAAGTTGGGAATGAACACTTAAGCTATTTGGGTTGCATATAAATTAAAAATTGAAATTATTTTTTTTAATTTTGTTAATACAAATCAGTAGCAATTATGATAATATATAATATACATCTCTGTATATGTATTGATAACATTTAGAAATGCTTTCTAGATCTAGTACTAAAGTGAATCGATGGGTGATATTATTATGGGTTGTTTTTTTGTTTGTTGATATGTGTACAAGTACAAATCATCTGTTCGAAGTCATTTTGTTTATTGGTTGAAATTGTCAAAGTCAAACTTGTTGAAAATCTTACTGTTTAGTGTGTGTGATAACAATACTTTATCATGGAATACTGCTGACTGACTCTGCACATCACATAATATATTCACTCTATTCTTATATTTGATTTCATTGATGTTTTCATGTTTCTTTGAGATTACGTTGTTCATTATGTCGTCAGGATTCAGACGAGACCTGCATTTATAAGTCACCCACTTGGGGTCGGAATGGGATATGTGTGGGACTAATGTTTTCACCAGGTTGAAGTCTTTCTTTGGCCTGCTCTAGCATATATATATATATATGTGGATATTACAAGAACATTTGTCATCTACTTACTAGATACAGCGTATGTAACTTATTTAATGTAAATGACTAAGAAAATCTGTCAAAATGGGAAAATATTTTTGTTTCTGGGTTTATTCCCTACATACCAAATTCCATTTTAATGAGGAGGGGAGTAATCATTTTAATCTGGTATTAAGGCCAAATATTAATAAACTGGTGTGGATAGTAATTTATAATGAAAAAAGCATTCAAAATTAAAATATTGTATATTTCTTTATACAGCTCTTCGTTTTCAATAAAGATGTACATGTACTTATAAGGGTGAATTTAGTTAAAATTCATCACCATTATAATATAAAAGTATTAGTATTTTTCTAAATGAGCTCTCTTTTAACACTTTATGACCCAAAGTATTTTGTGACTGTTCCTTGATTATTCATAATCCTGCAACTGTTCTTTCTCATATAATTATACTCACATACTTTTAGTCTCCCATTCCTTTCCGAATGTTTTGCCCTATCGTAAGAATTTTGCTGGAATAGTTTGTTGTGGGCCCCCTTCTTCTTTTTTGTTCCTCCACTCTAAGAGACACTTTATATCCCTCCCAAACTACTTCGATTTGTGTGCTCGATTTTTGATTGTCATCTAGTATAATTCTCAAATCAAACGTGTCATCAAGGATTTGTATCATAGTTTTTTTTATATATTTCTTCAGTTTTTAGTTTTGGCAAGCAGTATGATGCCATTTTTTAATAATTTATTTTAATTCAAATCGATGGTATTTTAATATCTTATTCCATGTCTCCGTAGATAGCAATAGAATACATTGTCTGAAATCGTTATTGCTCTATGTTTTTAAACATTTAATTATTACTATTTCATATTTTCTTTCTGTTTAAAGTCTTGTCTTCTCTACGATTTTGAACTACATCTAGATGCATTGATACATTTCTCAAGAAATCATGAGTCATTCTGTTTTATAATTTAGCGTAGCTTTATATTATATCGGAAAAGAAAAGCATGATATAACTAATTTCTACCTGTTTTAGGACTGTTTCAAAATTGAAATACATATACATGTGTAACATCAAATTGTGGAGACGGTCAATTAGTATCTCTTCATTTGAATGATTAAATTTCCCTCTTCTTTATATTTTTTATTCCTATGGTGTTTAAAAAGTTAAAAGTGGCCCGTTCGTTAAGTACACAATGTATCATTAGTATCAATGGTTTGATTAATTTTGCATCAATATGATAATTTTATGTACGCTGTCTAGTAAAAGAAATAAACATTTGTAATCTTAAAATGCTTCATCATAGAAGGTCTTGTTTCGGAGAGGTCAAATTGTTTCATCTTTCTATGACATTTTTTTATTTCAAACCCCCTCCACATTCGCTCATGCTCTTGTGGCATTCAATCGTATCCTTTCTCTCGCACTCTCTTCACTTCTTAACATTAACATTATATTTATTTACCTATTAACTATTTTTTATCTTCTTTCTAATGTCCTGGGGTTAGGGAGGGGCTAAAAAAAAGTGGGAAATGGGGACAAAAATTTGCATTGTTTTCATTCATTTTTTTATTCTTTTCTTGCGAAGGTGTTAAAAGGTTGTGGGTTTAAGATATTATGGTATCATGGTATTTTTCTGTCAACAAACTTCTTGGATTAATTAATAATTAAAAAGCTGATTCGCTTTTAAAGGATATATTTATAATAATATGCAGTATATGTTTTTATCATCTTCCCCAATCCAAAAGAGTAACATGTTTTGTTTTTGTAAATACATCTATAATATATTTATGTATATATAGTACTTAAAGTATGAAATGTGATTCAAATGTATCATAATATCTCTGATATTTTTCATTGCAACTACAAATGTACAAATGGTGAAGACAAATCACTTGACAATCTCATTCCAATTATACTAGCAATATAGTTTCACGTCAGACTCGATCAACTTTGGTGTTTGATTTAGTAATTGGTTCAGCACATTGTATTGTATTCTTGTGTACCTATTCTAACTTTCATTACATTCTCATTTGTTGTTAATGAATTCATTTATTGAAATGTTCTGTGACTATTCCTTTGCTATATCATCCACCCCCTTATTAAATTAATGTATTACTACCCAGCTTTGTCTAACCAGAAATAGCAAGCTTACTGTGCTCCATTAATTTAGTTCATACTTAGCTATGACAACATATCTGATCCCCGCCCATCTGTAATATAGACTCATTTTGCTGAAGGGCTTGGCCCAAAATATTTTGATTTTGGTTGTGTTTAATCCTTTAGTAGAGAGTTAATTTTTGAATATAATGTTCGATTCTTTATGATCACTCAACCTGACTTAAATTTGATTATTGCTGATAGGCATATTTCTCAATGTGAGAGCTGTTCTCATACAGTTGACTCCCATTATTCTATATTTGGAGTCAGAGAAGCCCTACTTTTGTAGATTATATCTTTAGATTTTCAAAGAAGTTTTGAAATATGTATTCTCAAAATTGCTTTTATTTTTTATCTTGTTAATTATTGTCCATTCTTTGATGCAATGTACAAATATTGTTCTTCTTCATGTCTTCATGATTTGTTCACAATTTCCATTTTCATCAGGCTTTTACTTGTTGATCCTATTATTATCTTTTTGTCATTCCAAGTGTCAAAGGAGGAAAATGGAAGAAGAAGAAAAATATTAATTAAAAAAGAAAGAAAATTGAATCGGAACAAGATGATTGATGGACACATCATATTGACAATTGACCCCTACGTTTTCTTACTTCCATTTCCCCAATTTCTTTGACGATGAACTCATGTTGATTTTGCATCATATTTAATATTATAATGTCCTGTGCAAAGTGATTTTCAAGTTTTCTCATTTTTATTTAGCTGTAAGTACTTAGCTTAAAACATGATTGTTATACATAAAAAAGGAAATTTTATTTCCATTTTTGCTATGTTACTTAAATTATAAATTTTACTGCGCTTAAGCCAAAATAACCTGCCTAAAAATAAGATTTAACTATCTCAGCTATTATATAGCTATTATTTTATTATTATAACTATTGTCTGCTTGACCCATTTGTATATTATTATAGCCATACTGAGAAAAAATGGTTGAGCTCAAATTTTAGTGGCCAAAAATAATATTTCATTTGACTCAGATTTGGAGCTTGGTTGTAATTTGATTATGGCTCTGCCATCCTCATTGACAGAGGCAGACAATGGATATTCATCTTTCTTTTATCATTTAACTTTCTGGTTGGACGCTTTTGGTGTTGATTAACCAGAAGAGATAGGGTGTCAAGACTATAAGACAATTATCAGGCATCTCATCTTTTTGGGGGTTTTGTCGTTGGGTTTGTTTTTAAAACTTGAAAATTTAATAAACTTAATTTTATAAATATAAAGGCCTGCTGTGCTATAATATGAATTAATCATTATCTTAGTGTTAATCTTAGATGATGATTAATAATATTGATATCATAATGAATATTTTTATAGTACTCTACCCCACTCAATGAGAAAGTTAGAGACACCTTAGATAATGGAAAAATGTATGATTTTTAGCATCATTCCAATGGAATGCATTTTAGCCTTGTTGATGTGCAGGATCACTTAAATCTATTGAGAAGTAACATTTAGAATACTATTTGATATTTGCTAAATAAAAACAAAAAAAACTAAAAGGGCTATATAGTATAATATGATATACACTCTGATGCTTGAGCCGGTCATTTTAGACTTTACATCTCTATGAAATGGCATTTAAAATCTACATTGATTGGTACTGCAGTGGTGTGAGTTTTGTCTTATTTTTTCCCTTTGAAGTTCTTGAAATAACGTCCCAAACTCTTTTAACCATTTATTTAGCCAAATCTTGTCTAAAATTGATGTGTCAATCATTTATTTAATTTACCATAATTGTTTTATTCACCCATTCCACCCACGCCAGTGATCTCATTTTTTCTTTGTAGTAGGACTTATTATCCTTCTTTTAGTCTTGCCCAAATTATTTATAAAACTGTTAAGAGTTTTGTAATATGCACCCAGTATAAAAGCAACTTCCAAATTTTTCTTCCATCTTAATTAATAACAAAGTCATAGCCTTATAACTATGTGGCCCATTTTGGGAGGATTTGTTTTATGTTGTTCTTTTACCCGCCCCGCCCCTCCCCATTTTTCTTTCTCACTCTTTCTCCTTTTCTGATCCTCATTTAATCCTCTTTCCTTTTAACAAAGGAGTGCTAAAGAAAGACAGTTTTGTTTCATTTTTCCCTTGGATTAATTTTTATGTTGCAAGTATTAGTATATATATTAACATTTTATTTCAATGACTTTTGCCTGTAAATTGTTTTAGCGGTACGTAAGGTTTGAATAATGACTTCTTTACAAATGATTATTGGAATAAGTTTTAAAACTCTCTTTTAAATGTTATCATTTTCTATTGGGAAACTCGGCTTTAGGGACTTAATTTTTAAGCTAAAACAATTTTAGACTTAATTGAATGGTAATATTGGAACAATTATTTTAAGGTTAAATACTTTAATTATGTCAGCATTTTGATTAAGAGACTTATTTAAATTCATGTCACTATCTGAATCAGTTTGTGACTGACCATAACTATAATGATAATTAAATGTTTCTTTGCCTTTTACAACTCTTGATGAATCTACATATGACTCAAAGTAAAATATGTGGTGATTGACTTAATTTCAAGGGGTTTAAGTTTGCATTTCTCCACATGAAATGAGTGGGGCGTTTTATGATGGACATATCTGAGAAAGGGTAACATTTTATAACTAAAGAGAAAGATTATCTATAATTCTTTTTACTAAAGGAAAGTTTGTGAACGATTCAAACCAAGAATCTCTAGTGGTTCGACCAACCGGATAAGGTTAGTGAACGACTTAAACTATAACTGAATAATGTTTTAAAATTAACTGACAGCACTTTGTGGGGTTTACAACTTTTTTGTGACATATCCAACAATCTAAGAAAAATTCTTTTATTTGTTACTTGCTGACTAGCAAAAATCATATCATTGTGTAAAAAACAAAAAGTGAAATGAAAGAAAAGTAAAAGATATTTGACCATGCAGATGGAAATTTCCTCCCATCCTCTAGTCATGATGGTTGGTGAATGATATTATTTGTTGAAGGCATGACTTACCGGTATAGTTAGGCCCATATACACATAATGTGCATAGGATGAAATCTAGTGAAAATCTATATTATATTTACACATATAGAACATGTAAATATTCAAAGAGATCTGATCGATATTAAAATATTTGTATATAATTACTTCTCTAAAGACTGATTATTATGAAAACACTCCTAGTCATTTTCACTTTTCAATTGTGACCGTGAGTATTATTTCTATACAAAATTTTAATTCATTTTTATATCCTCAAATATTATCATGATTGAGATTTTGATATTAAGAAATGCTTGAAAATGCTTAAAATATTCGGGCAATTTTTTATTTGCATTTATTATTGTTTTTTTTGGCCATTTTTAATGCTTTATTTTATTGCGTTATTTTTATTAATTTTGCATCAAGTACCTGAGAGATGCATGAATTTTGATGAACCATTATTTTCTATTCATCTTCACCTGTTTTCTCTGCATTCGCGCTTAGTTCTCTTTACTGATATGGAAAGTTTTAGTGGCAAAATTAAAATTGATGAACAAATTTTAGACGTTACTTGTATCAATGATGTAAATAAAAAAGAATGCATTGACTTGAGAAAATTAGTAAAATCTATCACCAACGTACAAACGTTGATTAATATGTTTGAATTAAATCATGTAATTTTAGACATGCCTTTTGTATTCAATAAGTTCTGTTAGTGTTAGTTTTACCATTAGTTGTGGTGTGAATTATTTTTAAAGCAATGACAACTTCAATAGTTTTTTTATAGTAGACTGATCGAAGTGTGTAACTACCCTATCATTGTGAACCAGTTATAATTAAGTGTTAAGAAAGTACTTATGAAAATGCTCGCAATTGCTTTTTTGAATTTCTATAATATTCATTTTTAAAATGTTTGGCACATTGCTTTTATTTAGTCACCTGGTGAAATGTGTGATGATTTACCGCTCCCCTCCTTCATCACGTGTGCCCTCCCTCCATAGAGAAAAGCTCCCCAAATTGGAGTCGTACTTTGCTAGCTCCTGGGTCATAATATTATTATCAAAGTCAATTGCTAGATTATCAAAAAATGAAAATACTTTTCTTTTCCAATCTTAACTTTTAATTTTAACTTGCTTTTAACTTGCTAACTTGCTTATTGTGGGTTTTGTTTTTGGTTGGGAATCTTTGTTAAAATTATTTCTTTTGTAATTAAGATTATAGAATCAAAAGCTTGTCTCATACAATCTATTCTGAGACTTTGTTTTAATACAATAATAACAAAACATTTCCCTTTTTAAATGCATAATTTCCCCCTTAGTCGTTTAAGATCATGTCATTTTCAGTGTTACCATTGAATAATTTCCATGATGTGCCAACATTTTGTTTGAAGAGTATTCTAAAAGCAGCAAGTTGCTGCATGGCTAGTGTTATTTGGTTGGCTGTAGGGGCTGGAATGCCCACAGCCCCCATGCTACAGGGCACCTTTGTTTGCAGCAGATTTTGCTTCTTCGGTGTTGGTTGTTCTTTTTTTTCCCCTCTTGTTATCGATCAAATCTAGAAATTGCCAAAATTTGTCTCTGTACCAAATCTTTCCCTATATGAAATTAATAATAATAATCATGATAATTATGTTTTAAAATGGTATGCTCCGTTACTGTTAAGACAAAGGGGGAGTGGTTCCTGTTTGTCGGAACACGTGAGCTGCCGTTGTCAATGCAGTGCCTAGAACGCAGTTGTTTAAAGTACCTATCCATCCTACAATCCTCTTTTGAGAACAGAATCCCAGGTATTCTGTTGATATTTTTATGGGAGACAAAATTGTACCCCGAAAGTTTAAGAACTATCGTATTATTCTCAATCATTATATTTATCGTTATTCTCATCTCATTCTATAAACAAGAATTTTTTCAATTATTTTTACCTCTACTACATGTATATATATTGTTGCATGTAATTAATATAAACAAGATTTTATTTAAGAATTATGATAATGATTGATGAATATTCTCAATTTGTATGCAAAATGGTGATCAGTCATCTTAATGAATTGTTGATGTAAAAAGGAATAGCCCTTCACGTTACATTTTCTTCTCAGATCATGTTGTCAGTATTATTATAAACTCCATGTACCGTATCTTTTTTGCCTC